>JZKD02S0247609.1:3132-14123 GCA_000966675.3 Picea glauca
TTTTGAGTCATTCCTTTACAGAAAAGGGACAACGTAAAAAGATAATAGATGATCATGATGAACTTTACTCAGAGATCAAAATCAGTCAACTTCTTTCAAACAACAGATTTTTCAAACATAGATACAAATTTCAGAAATATACCATTGATGTTTGCACAAATTTTTCAGAAGTTATTTTAGAGAAGAAATTTTCTATTGTCTTTGTCTGAATAGCTCAGTGTATAGGTATGTGTATTTTTCAAAGACACAAACTTGTAAATTCAAATCAAAATAAAAAAACGGAAAGAAAATGAAAATACAAACAAAAATAAAATATTTACATAATATACAAGGGTAGTTATCAAGCAAAGTATCTTTTCAGGGCTTGGCCATTAACCAGATAGGTGTCAAGCTGCCCTTCAAGATTCTGTAATCGAAAGGAACTAGGACCCAACTTTTCAGCAATTAAAAACGGTCCAAGCCACAAGTTTTGAAATCTTGTGTGTTCTCCCTTTCCCTCATGCGGTTTGTCCCACTTCAAGATGAGATTGCCTACTTCAAAATTCCTATCAGAAGCAGAGTTAGAATCGAACCATCTTTTAACCAAATGTTGATGTTGATTTATCTTATGTTTAGCTTGGGCTCTTACTTCTTCTAGTTTCATCAAAGTGTTAATTCAGTTTTCTAAAGGGCGACAATCCTCTTCTTGAACTTTCTATGTCAATTGAAGCGAAGGAAGAAGGATGTGAGGTGGAAAAATTGCTTCTCTGCCATAAATGAGAAAAAAGGGGGAGTTACCTATAGCAGATTTTGGCGTTACCCTATCAGCCCACAGTGCGTTCATCAGCGCATTGTGCCAATTTTTTTGATTTTCAACCACAGTTCTCTTGATAATTTTAATCAAGTTATTGTTTGTTGACTCTGCCAATCTGTTGCCCTGGGGGTAGTAACTAGCATAATACTTTAGCTTAATTCCTTTCTCCAAAGAGAACTCAGTCATCTCAAGAGAAGAAAAGTATGAAGCATTGTCAAAGACTAGACAGTCAGGGATACCGAAACGAGTGATAATATTCAAATTTAGAAAGGCGATTACCTGACTAGTGTTGACAGTTCTTAACGCAACAACTTCATACCATCGAG
The DNA here is from genome assembly GCA_000966675.3 of Picea glauca. Lineage (NCBI taxonomy): Eukaryota > Viridiplantae > Streptophyta > Pinopsida > Pinales > Pinaceae > Picea > Picea glauca. The sequence continues at coordinate 4,252 of JZKD02S0247609.1, forward strand.
TAAAGTAATTTTTGGCTGTCACAATAAACTTGTGTTGTTGTGAGGAAGAAGAGTTAATTGGACCTATGATATCAAGGCCCCATTGCTGGAAAGGAGAATCTACTGTAATGGGTTGCAGCAGAAAGGATGGTTTTTGTAACTGCCCTGATGCTTTCTGATAGATGATACATTTATGACACAAGGCATGGGTGTCTTTGAAAAGAGTAGGCCAGTAATAACCGGCTCTTAAAACCTTATGAGCAGTGGTTTCACCACCGAAGTGACCACCAGCTTCTCCTGCATGCAACTCTAGCAAGACTTTTTCTGCTTCATCCTTTTCAAGACAGGGCATCAGTACGTCGTCAAAATTCTGACGAAACAGTACACCATTAACCAGATGAAAGGAGGAAGACTTTAGTCTCAATGCTCTTATTTTGATGGGGTCAAGGTGACGAGGGGCTGATCCGTGTTCAAGATAGAATATAATATCGCCGTACCAGGGACTAACGAGGTTTTGTGCGCAACAGATCAAGCTTTGATCACTTTGTGCTAGGTTTGACGTATCACTTTCTTCTTGTTGTCCTGTTCCCGAATCAACCACAAACTTACATAACCCTTGGCCTCTCACAATCTGATATGGGGTGATTTCTAAGTCATCCTCTTGCAAGGAGGTGACCCAGTTAGCTCTCTTTTCTCCAAACACATTCTGCAATAGCAAGTTACTTACGGCAGGGTAGGGGACACTGACTTTCGTCCTTGACTTCAAAAGATAGGACCAGAAGTGCTTAACTACTTTGAAAATAGCGTAGGATTGTCTATTCACCATTGGATAGTTAAGTTCATCACCTTTGGAAGAAGAGCTCATAAAGGCAATGGGTACTTTGTGGTCCTCGACATTCTTCTGAGTTAGGACGGCGACATAGGAACGGTCAGAATCAAAAGTATAGAGTGTAAAATCTTGGGAGAAGTCAGGGCTCATGAGAGATGGAGCATCTATTATTTCCTTATTTATTGCATTAAAATCTTGATTTTATGTGGGTCCCTAGTGATATTGGGTGTCTTTCTTAATCAAATTCTATAAAGGCTTGACCATTTCGGAGAAACTAGGGACAAATATTCTCATGAAGTTAATCTTGCCTAAGAAAGACTGCATGGATTTTTTGGATGTAGGAGGGGGAAGTTTAGTGATGACTTGAGTCCTTTCGGGGTCAATAATCATTCCTTCACTAGACACAATAAATCCTAAGAGTTTACCATGTTCTACCACAAAGGTGTATTTTTTTGGGTTCAAGGAGATGTCGTATTTATGGCATCGTAGCAGAACAGATTGTAAGTGAGCTAGATGATCATCTTTGTTTTTAGAATAAACAGTCACATCATCTAAGTAAACTACGACGGACTGATTGATTAAGCCTTGGAAAGAAATGTCCATTGCTCTTTGAAAGGTGGCACCAACATTAATCAATCCAAAGGGCATTTTGCGATAATCATAAGTGCCCCACGGGATATGGAAGGTATTTTTGAGTTGGTCTGGTGGAGACATCAAGAACTGGTTGTATCCAGAGAAACCATCCAATAAAGATAGCCTCTTGGAACCAGATACCTGTTGAAGGATCTGTTCCATGGGTGGGATAGGATAGTTGTCTTTATTAGATTCTCTATTGAGGTTTTGGAAATCGATGCAGAGTCGGATTTCTCCATTTTTCTTCCGAACTAGGAAAAGGTTGGACACCCATTGAGTGTGTCTAACAGGAAAAACTATTTTAGCACTTAGGATTTTATTCAATTATTTTTGAATGGTTGGTTCTAGTTTAGGATGCATCTTCCTCAGTTTCTCTTGGAAGGGCAAGGTTTGGGACTTCATCGGGATGACATTAGGGTCGAAAGTTTTAAGATCATCATACATCCATGCAAAGACATCCTTAAATTCTTTAAATAATTTAACAAATGCAGATTTTTCTTGTCTAGAACATACCAAGCCTAGGTTAATGCACTGAGGATTGTCACTAGTTCCTAAGTTCACTTTTTCATAAGACAACGAGGAACTATTAGTTTTACAGTTGACCGCCTTTTTAAATTTATCTTCAAAATCATAAAACTTCTCTAATCTAACTATAGATTTGGGTATGGAATTTACCATGTCCGACAGAGCTTCAGGAGATTTTGGATCAGGTATTACCGTAAAATCATGCAAATTGTTGTCGTGTGTGCGTTCATATATCATTGGGCCTTGAAAGGTTTCTTCCATGTGCAGAAAATTGATAATTTGTTGATTGTCGTCAAATACTCTCTGGTTCGTGATATTGTCAGGAATAGATGGTCGAAACAACATCTCAACGAAGAATGCATCTGGCGACAAGCCTTCTGTAGGAAGAAGTTTAGAGGCTACATTAGCTAATAGATCTACTTCAACATTATTTAATCTAGGACTGGAATTTATATTGAAAGAAGAAAATTTATTCATTAAACTCTATACCTCAGACTGGTAGCTCTTGAGATGCGGAGAGAGACAGTGGATAGAATCTCTTACCTGTCTAACCACTATTTCAGAGTCGCCAAATACAACCAGGTTTTGAATGTTCATATCTAGAGCTTTCATGAGACCTTGCAGTAAAGCCTCATACTCTGCAATATTATTAGTACATTCAAATTCTAGTCTACATGCAATTAATGTCTTGTTACTTGCCGGATTGATAATGATGTAGCCTACACTAGCTCCTTCTTTGGACTTAGAATCATCAAAATATAGGGACCAAATTTGGTTTCCATCAGGAACATAGGACCATTGCATAGAATATGTTGGTTGCATGCATGCTACAATATCAGGCTGCTGTTCTGGATTAATGATAGGTGAATCCTCAACCATGAAATTTCCAAAGAAGGTATCCATCCCTTGGACCTCGAGTGAATCAACAGAAGGTGTATATGGTTCGTTAGGATTGTTCAAATCTATGACCGTCAACTTAATGTAACGTTCACGAGCTACCCTGATCTTGTTAGGCTTGCCATTCTCTGGAATCCATAAGTGAGACCAATCTGTCGCGAAGTAACCATGTAGTTGCTCTGACCAGTCCCTGCTTAAAAATAGACCATACACTTTTGGAATATCCACAACGATTATATCAATAATATGATAAACCTTAGGGTTAGATGATAATATAATAAGTACATTTTTTAGTTCACCTATAACCTTAACATTGGTTCGATCAAGTTGTATGATTTTTAAAGTAGATGGTTCCACTTCATTGTTAATCTTCTGGCAGACAGACCAAGGCATCACATTGGATGACACCCCTAAGTCCACCATACAATTATGCACGTTTCTATTGAAAATTTCAAAAGTTAACAAGAAAGGAGGTACATTCTTGCGAGTATTAAGAGTAGTAGCTTGTGGCCTTTTACTCACAATATCTTTATCTACATTATTTACATTATTTACATTACTTACAGGAAGGCTTCCTTTATCTTGAGGATCAGGATTATTTTTAGTGGAAGTCTTCTAAGGGACTTTGTTTTTCACAACCTTGTTACTACTTGAATTACCATTCTTGTCGTTTTCTGAAATATTTTGCAACATCTTTTGTAACAAAAATGGAAACTTCAACAACTCATAAATATAAATGTTATCCCTTAGCTTTTTAAGATCTTCAACAACATCATAATCTAAGTTGGGGTTCACATTACTTTGTTTAGTCTCAGCTAATTTAGATAGCTTTAGAGGTGAAGTTGTCATATCTTCGGAAGAAGGTTTATTTGCTGCCTTACTCCTAGTGTTATAAGGATGAACTATCTTGAAGTTCGCTTGGAAGATGCTATCCGAGAAGTGTCTGAAAATATTTGGAGAAGACTCTTCTTCTTGAACTATTTCTTGTTCAACTACCTCCTGAGAGATCTCGGGGGGTATCAAGTTATCTTGGGCTTCTAGAATTATTTGAAGAGCACATTGAAAAATTTCTATATTAAGGCCTTCGGTGGTTGGTTTAGGTCGATTGGTAGGAAAAGGCTTCCAGAATGGGGGTTTGTAAGGTCCTTTGCTGGAGGAAGCTTCTTCGGTTGACCTTTTCAAGTCTATAACTTGATTAGACAGTTTCTAAACAACTTTAGTTAGGTTTTCCAAATCAGAGTTTTTAGATTGTGTTTTACTTTGAGTGGGTCTGGGGAGTATTTCAATCTTCTTTTTGGAAGAAGAAATAGTCTCAGTTTCATTGTTAGACGAGTCTTTCAGACTAAGTATGTCTTTTTCAATCTGGTTGGCCTCCTCAAAGGCCTCTAAAAATGTGGATTTCTTAGATCGTTTAACCCAAATAGCTATGCTTTGATGCAAAGCTTTAGTGTATTAAGCTATTATAAGACTCTCGGCAGGCATAGAATCTACAGGGATTCGGTTTTTGAGTGTTAAGAATCTTTCATTAAAGTATTTAACTTTTTCTTTTGGGTTCATTTTTAAGCTATAAAGATCCATGACCAAGATTTTCAGAGGTTTACCGTCTTCGAATTTTTCCAAAAAGCATGACTCAAACTTTTCCCAAGACACCATGGTATGGAGTTGTTGGGAAAAGTACCATGTGGATGCATTGCCCTCGAAAGTATAAGGGAACAACCTATAGAAAACATATTCATGTTCGACATTGCGGAGTCTTATGGCTAACATAAAATTTTTAATGTGATCTTCAACAATCTGTTTTGAGTCAGGGTCAAACTTGGGAAGCGATTTCTCCGGGTGCTTAGGTAGAGGGTGTTTAGCTCCAGGTACAGCTATGGCATCCTGATCAAGCCAGGGTCTAGCAGGGTTGTTCTGATATTCCATTGGGGTAGTGGGTGTGGAAGGCTGAGAAGGTGAATTGCCTTCGTTAGAGGAATCTCCTTCAGAAGAGGAAGGAGATGATGGAGGTGGTGAAGGAGGTATCCCAGATCCTCCTGCAGCAGGATTTAAGTTTGGATCTGTAGGATTCACAGTGAGGTTAGTGTCACCCAATTTTTCTCTGATATCAGAGAATTCTAAATTTTGACCCTATGGATGGTTTGGTTGCCTAAGATGAGCTAAGGCACTATGTGTTTTTATAAGATATTGGCGGACAATATCTTGTATGTCACCACCTGTAGGATTAGGGGTTGCTGGCTCAACTATGATCTGTGGATCGTCGGTTGAAGTACTTATTGTTTGAGGGGAAATATTATCATTTGAATGGATTCTAGTCACTATAGGTGATCGATTAGGGCAGGGAGGAGTCTTGCGACCACCTCATGTCGTTAATTAAGTTTAGGCCCTCCTTCTAGCGCCATTTGTTGATGGGCGAAATCGACCGTCCGTCAACTGAGAGAGTGGAACCCATCCGAGGTTGTCTAATAACCCAAGCTGTTTGGAATGAACCACCCTGATGGGTTTAGTGGCTCTGTTAGCCGATCTAAGGTCCTAAGAAAACAAAAAGAAAAAAAACTACTCTAAACTAACTAATCTAACTAAAACTAAATAAAACTAACTAAACTAACTAACAATAAATAAAACTAACTAATAAACTAATCTAATTAAAACTAACTACTAAACAAACTAATTAAAAATAATTATCAAAACAAACTAAACTAAATCTACCTATTCTATAAATATAATCTACTAACTAATACTATACTATCGACTGAAATATAACTTATTCACAAAATGTACAATATCCACAATTTACAGATTTAAATAAAACCTGCAAAACTTATTAATATTCTTCCCTAAGACAGGGGAAGATGTTTTTGTTGATTTTATAATTTTATGAACAGAAATAAAACAGAAAGCTAACTAAACTAAATCACTAATCTAAACTACAAATATATCTATCTTAAACTACTAATAAATATACTAAAGAAATAAATAACAAGTTGACCTGGAAACGCTCCAGGTTTGTCCTTTGTATGATGACTGTGCTAGTAGATCGGAGGAAGGAAACTCGCACCGAATAATCCAGAAGCTTCTCATAAACGATAGGCTGCAGTGCTCTTCGAGTTTGTTTATAGGACAAAAAAGACATAAAAATCACAACAATCATATGATTTATAAATCTCTACAATTAGATAAATCCGTATGCAAAGACTTTTACAAAATAATTCAATCAATGAAGAAGAGAAGTCTATCATTCATAAACTGAATCAAGTAATTTCTTTGCTTTTAAGTACTGGAAGAAATCAGATATGGATGGAACATTAATTAATTCATATCATTCTTGCAAAATACTATGATAGCTAAAGTAGTCAATAATCTAATGCAAATTGATAAATGTAAACATGAAACAAAAGATTGATATTATGAAAGCGAAAGCTATAGAAGAACATCAACTTTTGTCTCAGTTTGTATTAGATATCCATAATCCTGGTTCTTCCACAAGCAAGGGTGATCCTTATTACAAAAATAATAAGTATTTATAAGTTTTTCCACAGGGTAAAACCTCCCTGTGGTAGTTACAAAACGGTTTACATGAAATCTGGGAGGATTTCCCAAGTTCAACTAAACTAGGAAACCTCAATAAAACTAGAAACACAAATATCCTCTAAGTTGTCCATCAAATCCCATGCAATTTGAATTCACCTGAAAAGGACCAAAAATGAACCAGTTAGAATGATATTTGTTAAAGAAAATAATAAAAATCTAAATATATAGACCTAGCTACAGAATCCTCTGATTTTATAGCTAGTCTAAATAAGACACAGAATCAACATTAAAATTAATTGAAAATCTTTTAAAGAATTCCATTAAATTGACATCCAATTGCCATTTGAAAATGGATCATTTAATTTGAGTTTGTTATGCCATTCTAAATCAAACAGGATCTAAATCAATCAAGTGACTACAGAGATAGGCCTACTTTGTTTTGTTTGTTATCACAAAGTCGGGTGACAAAATCATATGGAACTGCAGTATAATCATTTCACAACCAATCAAAATCAACAGTTGTAAAATCATTTGATATTCAATTGAAACCGATATAATCAAACAAATCATAGGTAATGGTTAAGCGGGAGATACAACCGAATTCAAACAAAATCATTTTCCAATCGTTACAGTTGTAATGACATAGAAACCGATTTATACCATAAGCGAATTAAACCAAAACTAGCATGTAACTGTCTGCAAACAAAATCGTAATGAGATCAATCAATTAGTAACAGAGTTCGTAATAGATATCCGGTCGTTTTTTATTGCACAGTGGGTGAACAAGATCGATCTAATTTGATCAAAATTGTTCCAATCAAGAGAATTATAACCGGGTTTGACAAATTCATTTTACAAATTTTAAATCGAACAGAGCAACAATTATAATAGGAATTCGAATCGAACTAACAAAAATCCAATCAAGTGAATCAATCGGCTGGGTTTAGCATAGTTGTCATGAATCAAATCGATTCCACGATTTGGGCGCACTTGCACAGACTTAAATGAGCATATTGTTTTTATAAAAATAGAGTCGTTCCTTTTGAATTGAAATCGAACAGAGTTGCATTCTTGTTCTAAGAAAATTACATGACACAACATATCGTAACAACCAAACTCAATAAAATCGTTTACCAACCACAGCATATGGATCATAACGAAACCAAATCCAATCGAATCGCATTCTAAATTGATCGTGAAGCACTTCCTGTTCGAAATGGATACAAAACGAATTGAACTGAAAGTGAACCAATAATTTCATTAACTCAATCAGGAAAACCTATCAATCAAATATAAATGAAAACCATTCAAATCCAATCAAAATCTATCAATGGCTATAATGGGAATAATCAAATCATATACCAAATCGAAATTTCTTTTTATTTTTAGCAAACGAAACAATGTACAGGATACACACATTATAACAGAGCCATTTCAAGATGTAAACAAAGCTATTCGAAAATAGAATTCAAATCATTACATCAATATATCCACTCACACAGCTAAAACGATATTAAAATCCATACCAGTACAACGATGAGATGACTTGATCATGCCAATTTGGGGTTGATAACTGTCGTAGCCGATTCAACATTTTTGAAAAGGATCGAGCCTGTTGTCTTTTGTTTCCTATCCACTGCTTGGATTTGGTCTCATTGGCTGGTCAATACCTCAATTCGACTTTCCAGTGATTGGATTTTTGATTGGAGTATGGGAACATCAATGTAATAACATTCCAACCATAAATCGCATTGGTCGCAGGAAGACTGTGTAGGGTTTGAAAGAGTAGGCGAGGGTTTGGACATGTGGCTGAGGGTTTCATTGAGCAACTTAATACCAGGGTTGCTAGGGTCGTTTCTTAGGCAGGGGGGAAGATTTGCTATGAAATAATAAGGTGGTTCGGGGCATAAACCCTGCGAGTAAGGGTACTCGCTAGCTAAAAAATGTTCCATGTTGGAATCGGAATCCTCACTCAGAACTATAGGTTTTGACTCAGCAAAGGGTTTAGGCTTGTTCCTGGCCATCCGAGAAATCAAACAGGCGTTATTTTTACCCCTAGCATTAGCAGTAGGGTTTTCCTTGGGATTTTTGCTCATATGTTTCTCTGTAGGTTCGGATTTGTCAGTTCCAATGTCTAGTAAGTCAACCTTAGGGTCGGCCGAGGGTTTAGGCAGTAGGACAGGTAAGGGTACAGGTGGCTTGGCCTTGGTTTCAATTACCACAGGCTTGTCAACTGGGACAAGGTCTAAATCCTCAAAACCATTACGAGCGAGGAAATCTCTCCATCTATCACCATGAAAACTCAAATGATAAACAACGATAAGCTTAATAAGCCCATGGTGGAACAGGCTACTGTCAGCCTACTTCCTTTTGAACCTTTTTTCCATTTTATATAGGCTACGATGAAAGTAAAAGGACATATTCAACGAGTATCCCATAAAATTCATAAGAAAACATAGGTGGTAGAGAAACACAAGTCCGTATCGACCTTCACAGGTCACGAACTGTTTGATTACCATGAAAGTATCGTGCCATTGTGGTTTAAGTGAAGATATGGGCATACCTCTGTCACATGAGGTGACTTTGTGCGAGAGAAATAACAGTGTCCATGGCACTTCCTCAACCTTACAATTTTTGAACTAGCGTTGTCCTGTAGCAGGTAACCCTGTAGTAGAACTGATGAATTTCTCATCGATCTCTAATTGTATGTCGCCCATATTGGCTCTACATCCATCGAAGGTCATGGAAAAATGTCGTGCTACAACTATATTAAAACCTTCAAATCATTTTACAAAGGTAAGCCATCCATTTTCCTCCAAGTCTTTGCGAGCATTGTCAAACATTAACAGGCCTTGGTTGTCGTTTGGCTCGATTTGCATGACTGGTTCCATGGAACCGAGCACATGTTAAGTCGAGGGTTTGGATCATAACACACACATGAGCAGAGCTGCCCGAGCCAACAGAAGTGAACGTGAATAAGGAAATAGGCATAAATTCCATCGTGTGAAGATGGTGGAGTTATTCACTGCCATGCATAACAATTATGATCAATAGTACCACCACTGGCATTCATAGCTGTTATACCTACTATAGCATAGTTTAACACTCATGTTTCTTACCCAACCAATGAAACAATGGTAAGTGAATAAACAAATGTGTTCAATCAACATTATACCAAAGTTTGAAACCATCTATCATACAATTTAAAAACAACACCACATGTTTAACCATGCGCCAATGTATTGTAATAACTCATATCAATAATTTATCCAAGGTACCAATGGATCTTCATACAATCAACATGCCAATAGTTATGAAAACACAAACATAGGTATCATATTGGAAGATATAAATGAAAGACTTAAGCATAACACCCAAGTATTTTCATGAAACCAAAGGTCAAGTAGGTCAAATAAAATGCAATCCAAATGCTAGTGCCTTACAAACTCAATAAAACCAAATTACACAATCTATCGAAGCA
>JZKD02S0247620.1:8092-21134 GCA_000966675.3 Picea glauca
AATAAAATAATGTTACGTTACAAAGGAGGAATGAGTGTCACAAACATACGAGTTCGAGGCTCAAGGAAAAAACTGATGTTCTAAGCAAGGACACTCAGAAAAAATCCCTCCTGGGGACAAAGGTGGAAATACATAGAGGCAAAGTGCTACAAGGCTTGCATATAACGCATGCTTCAGATGGTTTAGTTGAGAGAAACATGGAGCCGGCATTAGACCAAATATGCAGGTATGCAAACATGTTTAACAAAACACACAATGGTAACATCCTTTGATGTAATTTTAACAAGCCTAGAGAAGGTAAGCTCGGTGGCTTTTCATATTTAGAGAGTCTGAAAAAACATAAAAGGAGACTCTGATGGGGTACCTTTTTCGAAGGTAGTCTAGTTGGTTCGAAAAAGGGGTAAACTAGCACTGTCAAGACATCTATTCAAAACATTTTAACGAGTGTGATAAAGACATGATTACTCGACAATTTTTTCATTTTTAAGGAATCTGAAAAATGCTTAACTATGGAATCCGTCAGGAATGTTCTTTTGGACCACTTTAACGAGTGTGAAAGAATAAGGTCACTCAACAATCTTTTCAATTTTAGGTAGTCTGAAAAGAGCTTAACTATGGACTCTGTGGGGGTTCCTTTTTTTGTAAATTTGGTCCCTCAGGTCCGAAAAAGGGTTAAAATTATGCCTGAGAATACTCTTTCAAAGATTCGAGGCCTCTAGAGTATACCTTTGTTCGTACAGCTGACCATCCAGACCGAAAAATGGGTAAACTATCACTGGATAGATGTGACTTCAAATTTTAGTTTAAGGAGCGTGAAATGCCACAAGATCACTCGACAATCTTCTCATGTTTATAGGGTTTGAAAAGGGATTAAGAGAAGACCCATTATGTTTTGGGAGTCTCGTGGGTGAGGTCAAGAGTGAAAAAGAGTCATGCAAATGAGGCTCAAAACCTGTAATTAGGAAAAACTAAAAGAACTCCCAAGCCTACAGTCATTAGTGACAGTATGGACACCATAATGCAACCAGGATCTATCTAGGGCATCCATATTTTGGTAATCTCTACCACCAAATCGCAACACTTCTAAAGCAACAATGATGGTTCTGTGTCACAACCTGGTGGGATCGATCCTATGGCAAAGGGATAAAGACAAAAAGTAGGGGTGGAAAGCTAACTTATATGCTCAAGTTGGCTATCTAAGATTTTTCCCCATGAATCGTCAAAAGTGACCCAAAACTCCAAAAAATGTCTTGATACCCGATCGTAACCTTCCAAAGAAAATCCTGAATCACTTTAAATGGTTTTCAATTCAAAGAAAATGATAAGGGGGGCCAACAAAGTGACAAAAAAGGGGCCAAAAGGTATATAAATAGAAGTTGGCAGCTCATTATCACCATTGTTGATTTGGAAATTGACTCTGGAGAAAAAAAAACCGTTTGATAAAAGTGGTGATTTCGGGAGCTATAGTGGACGAAACAACCATCCATCTGGACCAAGTAAGTATAAACTACCTCCTTTTACTTTTTAATTCTTTATTTATGCATTTAATTTGGTTTCTTGGGGGGGCATCGAATTTTAAAAGGTTGTCCCTAGGTCCACGCAAGCTGTCCTTTGACAGCGCGCGTGTACACTCGCTCAATCTGATGTCAGAGAGCGTGTACACATGACTGTCATCACAACAGCTTGTGTGGACCCTCCCATGAGTGAAAAAAGGTTTAAAAAGAAATACCTAACCCTTTGAAAATTTTCCCATGTGCAGGATGTATGTGCAATGGAAAGAATGAGAGCACGAATATATTAGTGCACTAGTTGGGGAAGACCCTAATGCTATGGCGGTGTTAATGAAATGTAGCTTGCTCAATTTTTTTTTATGTCCTCTCATGAGAGCACGACCTAGGCTACTGAATGCCTTGGTTGAATACTGGCACCCTGACATAGAAGCTTTTATGTTAGAGGGGCAGTTACTAGTGCCCACTACAGAGGATATATAGTTTTTGACTGACCTCTCCAAGAGAGGGGAACCAGTCAATTTCCGTACATTTCCTTTGGGGCCTCATAATATATCAGAATTGATAGGAATTTATTGTGAGGCTGGTACAAACCAATCGAGCTCGCAGGTGCCAATAATTAGGATCACCGATTTATCACTATGAGCAATTGTGTTTCTTATTGGGCGGATGACTGGTTCTGTGGCTCTACATCAGGCATCTCGTGCACAGATGAACTGTGCAGTCCATTGCTTAAATGCACAAATATTTGACTGGAGCACTACACTGCTAGATTGTATGAAGAGGCAGTTGACAAATTGTTGGTTGTAGACACAGAGGAACTTTGGGTTTGGGAAGATTCTATGCTCTTTCTTCTTTGAAAGAGTTCCTAGTTTTAGTCCTCGAGTGGTGGTACGAGGACATCATGCCTCTCTTCCTGTGGTTTGTATATGGGTAGTGTTGCTGCCATGATAGGGTGGTGGAAGGACTAATGAGTCCTTTGATGATGAATTCTTTGCTTGGTTTTCATGGAAGATCCCAGCTAAGGAGGATTATGCTTATGCTGGGATTGATTTCTTGAGAGATCCTGAGATCCCTGTACCTCCAGGCGAGGAGCGAGGCGAGATGGGTAAGTTTAAATCATTTTTTTTTTGAAACATATATAATTTTTATGTTGTTTTTTTTATATATCGTTTTTTATACCAGAGTATTTGACAGATACGTGTCTATTGTGTGCAGATGTGGGACTCTCATGACCTGCATATTATGCGAGGAACAGGCATCGTCCTCAGCCAGGGGTCGCACCTGCCACCACAAGGGGGACTAGTAACAGCAGGAGAGCTTCCAGCTGGTGAGGCTGAGAGGGTTTTGAGATGAGTTGAGAGAAATTTTACCTTCCCTATGGAAGAGATTGAGGATCTTCCACCATCCATGCAGCCTCATGTAGTCGGGGCACCACAGATGTGGGTCCGACTGTTTCGGCATTTCGAAAACACTGTTGATTATCACAACAGGGCCCACAGGCCCTGACCTTAGTTAGTATAGACTTTGATAGCTCCACCTGTATATATGTTTTGAGGGCATAATCCCCATGACTCATTATTGGTCATATTTTTTAGGCGCTTGCGTCCAACTATGTACTCTGATGATTATGATATTATATATGGATTTTTATGTATTTTTGTGTCTTATGGATAATATTTTCCTTTAAAAATGTATTTACATGTTTATGTGTATGTCTTTTTATATGTGTGTGATATGCCAGTCTAAAATTTGATTAGCTAGAGTATCTGTAACTTGGTTTAATCTCCTAGGAACATGAAAATATGTAATATAATCAAAGTTTTATTCTAAGAGACGTACCCTAAGGAATCGTCGGTTTAAAGTCAGATCAGGAACACTGTAGACTCTATTTAACTGAGACGCAACCAACTGAGCATATAAATAGACCCAGAGATGAGAGATACCAAATGACAGGGCGTCACGAAGCAACTCAATAACGACACTGTACTCGATGACATTGTTTGTGGTGTCGCCTAAGCATATACCTCCAGAAGATAATAACTAGCCTCGAGGTGTAAAAATTACCCAAGCTGCGGAGGCAAGTATCTGAGTGTGCTAGCTAGCACCATATCCATACCCAATGAACACCTCTGATTCACTTGACGTCTGCCACAGTGACAAAAGATAACATGAAAAATGACACGTCCATAATACTAAAAGAAACCAGAAAGTAATAGTACAAAGACTATACATATGTTACAAAAAGTTACCCAAGGTGACCCACCTATGAATAATACTTCTTGAGGTAGAGCCCATTTCTAGGCTCCACCAAAGCATTTCCCTCAAATTCAACCAGACAATAAGCACCCTTTTTAAGAACCTCTTTTATGATGAAAGGTCTGAATCACATGGGTTTGAATTTTCCTGCCCCCAGGGGGTCCTTATCTTGGTCATAGACTAGGACAAGGTCACCTTCAGAGAAAATCTGAGCATGAACGGACCGATCATACTGACACTTGAATTTTTGTTTGTGAGCCTCGTTAGACAGGGCCACATCAAAATGCTCCCCATTGAGTTGCTCAAGGTATAATAATCGTTCTTCAAGTGGAGAAGTGTCTGCCAATAACTATACTACCAATTTTAGGGATGAGATCTGAAATTCTATAGGCAAGACTGCTTCCAGGCCGTAAATGAGTTGAAAAGGTGAGAAAGTGGTTGCAGTCTTAACAGACATTTGGTAAGCCCATAATTCTGAGTATAACATCAAATGCCAATTTGACTTGGCTGAGTTGATCGTTCGTTGTAGGATGGTATTAAGAGATTTATTTATAGCTTCCACTTGACCATTTGCTTGGGGGTAGTAGGGTGATGAATTTTCTTGCCACAACCCAAGATTTGATGTTAATTCGATCATCATTTGGTTATGAAAGTGACTGCCATGGTCAGTGACAATCTCGCTCGGGACATCGAACCTTGCTATTATTTGGTTAAATAAAAAGAGAGTTGCAGTCTCCCCATCATATTTAAATGTTGGCATAGCTTCGACCCACTTCATGAAGTAGTCTACGACTATAATGATATAATGGTGCCCCCTTTTTGAAGGAGGGTTGCATGTAGTGTAATAAATCCCCCACTTGGTGAAGGGACCAAATGTGATGACAGGAAACATGGGAGCAGGATGTGACTTCATCTTCCAAGAGAATATCTAACATGGGTGGCACTTCTTGACCGATTTGATACAATCTTTGATTAGTGTTAGCCAGAAGTAACCTGCTCGTAAAATCTTTTGGGTTTTTTCCAACCTAGACAAATGACTGCCACATGCTCTGGTATGGCAATCGTTAAGCACAATAATTTCTTCTTCGTGAGTGAGGCATCGAAACAGGATGCAGTCTACACCTCTTCAATACAACGTATCATTGAGTATGAGATAATTCTTAGCCTAATGGTGTATACGGTGACGCTCATCACGAGAAGCAGAGGTGGCGAACTTCAAAGTCTGAATATAGACATGTATATCTTTGTACTAGAGATATGAAGATGCGATCAAAAACATATCTACTCTGATAAGAGACTCTTCGGGCATAACATCACCTGACTCGATCGAAAGTTCTGAGATGAGTTCTATGAAGACCAATGACTTTTTGGATTTTTCTGAAATGAAATCTAAGTCAAATTCCTGAAGGAAAACTATCCATCTACTAATATTTCCACCGATGACCCATCGTGTCAACACGTATTGAAATAGATTCACAATGGCAATGACGATGGTCTTGCGAAACAAAACATAATGACGTTGGAAAGAATGGACTGCTGCCAACGCAAGTTTTTTGATATGAGAATAATTTAGTTTTGGTCCAACCATGCCTTGGCTTAGGTAATAAATCACATATTCTGAGAGTAAATCATCCTCCTGAACTAAGACCATGCCTATGGTGGACTCTTCCACAACAAAGTATAATAGGAAGTCTTTGTTATAATTGGGTGGCCGAAGAAGAGGGTCAGTTGTAAGGGTGTGTTTCAAGGAATCGAAAGAACGTTGAGCATCATCGTTCCAATGAAAAGGAACATCCTTCTTCAGCAAGTGCATAAAGCCCTTTGTAATCTCGGCACAGTTTGCAATGAAACGCCTAAAAAAGTTCACCTTTCCCTGAAGACTTTAAAGTTGAAGGATTGTGCGTGGGGTAGGCAACTGAACTATTGCCTCAACCTTCAGAGGATCAACCATGATCCCTGTTGTTGACACTATGAAACCTAACAAACATCCTAATTTTACACAAAAGCTACATTTGTTTGGATTCAAGTGAATCTGGAAGTAGTGACATCGCTCAAAGATAAGTCGGAGGTGTGTTGGATGATCCAATCTCTTATGAGATTGAGATACTAAATCATCCAAATAGGCCTCGAATATATGCTTGAGATCATGGAAAGTAAAAGACATGGCCCATTGGAAGGTAGCTCCATCATTTTTTAGACCAAAAGGCATCTTACGATAGGCAAATGTACCCCATGGACAAATGAATGCAGTTTTGTGTTGGTCTTTAGGTTTGATTTGTATATGATTATATCCCAAAAAAACATACATGAAAGAAAAGGCCTCGCAACCTACCCATTCATCAATTATCTGGTCAATGAATGGTGTGGGAAAATTACCTTTTGGACAGGCCTTGTTCAAATCACGGAAGTCTGTACATATGCGAATCGTGCCCTATTTCTTATTGACCAACACAGGATTTGACACCCATTGGGTCAAATGGATATGATAGATAAAACCAACTTTTAGCAGTTTCTTGACTTCAACCTTAATGGATGTTGCTTTCTTGGGATTAACTGGATGAAGCTTCTGTCGAACAGGCTTGGCATCCAGATAAGTTGTGATTTCATGTTCGACTATTTTTGGATCGATGCTTGGAATTTCCTCATAAGACCAGGAAAAAATGTCACAGAATTCTTTAAATAGATCTGTGTAGATTTTAATCTCTTTGAGGGAACAGTCAGCTCCGATAAAAACATTCTCCATGTTGCCAGGGGTTCTGGATATATTAATCGGTATAGTTTCAGTGATAGTTTCCATATTACCCTCGGCATAAACCTCATGTGTAGCTAAGGGATTAATAGGACAAGACCTATCTCCAATCATAGTCAAGGTGAATTCTCCTTCTTCGATTCTGATTAACCTTGGGAGGAAGTATGATTTGTGATGAAGATCATCCCAAGGTTTGGTCGGACTAGTCATTGCTTCGTCAGAGAGAAAGACTAAGTATAACGAATTGGTATCAGCGAGAGAGCCTTGAGCCCAAATAGGCTCTAGAATCGGATCTAACTCTTGTGCAGGAGTTGGATATGTGTCAGCCAAATATTTTTGGACTAAAGAGTATGCTACTTCATCTGCGGACAATGGCATGGACATGCCAGGGTGCCCTATCCCTTCCATCGTGGCCAATGGGGAAGGAAGTATCCACGGATCATTGAGGTAAGTCGTGTGAAATGATGAAACTTGGAAAATATCAACCTTATGGTGGTCTAATATGAACTTGACATCACCTTGAGGGGGTGGGTAATCAAAGGTACACATCAAAGATGGGCACAAACCAACTCCTACATTGACAATTCCTGGTTGGGGATTAACAATCATCAAGACCACGGATGCCCCCAATGAAGGGTTGGGTCTGGAGAAGGACAATTGATCAATGGTCATGATCTGACCTTCGTGTGGAAATAAAAAGACCCAGAAAACTGTAGCAACCACTGCTTTCATAGCATAAGTCGAACTCCTACCCATCAAGATATTGTAGTCGAGGGATGTGTCGACTACTTCTACCTCGATGCACACGGTCTTCCCTCCTAGCTGCATGGGGAAAGAAGGAATGATTCCATGTGGTCGGAATGAATGACCGTTGAAAGAAGTGAGAAGAATAGGTGATAGAGACAAAACAAGATGGCCAATGGACTTCCAACATGCCAATGACATGATGCATGTCGAGGTGCCCTCATCAACCACCGTGCGGAAAATGTTTCGAGTAAAAGTTTTCATGGGGTAAGCCACTACTATCTGAAATTCTATGTGGTAAGGTAGATGAGGTTTTAAGTTGGTTGTATCCAGCATGATTGTACCCAGATTACAAGTCTCGATCAATCCTAAAGTGGCTAACAAATATTTCCTCTGGGAAGGGCAGCTTTGGAGGACCTCCAAAGTAGACATCGCACAAGGGGTTTGAGACAAATCCTCCACCACAGAATAGTTCTAGGCAGCCCTTGCATTTGGGTTGTGAGAAGCTTTCCTGAAAGCACCTTTTGGGATGTGTGTCATTGTTTCGCCCAAAGTCTTCTCAATCTTGAGAGGAAGAGATGGGATTTCAACTTCTTTTCCCTTCTCATAAGTGCTTGGTTTACTGTAGTCATGTTCTCTAGTTGATATAAAAGAATCCCCTTTCATCATATACACATTCGTGGATGTAGGATTATTTGAAGACGAAGAGGGTCCTTGATTGCCCCCTTTTGCTCTTGTAGAGGCTTGGGTTAGGTTTTTCCCATGTTGAAATGGATTGGTTAACATGGTAGGTTGTTGCTGTGTCACAAACTTTTGGGCCTCTTAAAGCTGGGGACATTGGTTGGTCGGGTGGTCTTCCACGCACAGGTTGCACAGATACCTCACCTTTCATTTCTCAGTGTTTCCCCCAACAACATTATTAGTGGGTTTCTTATCCCCCTTACCCTTCTTTCGTTGTTTTTTCTTTCCTTCAGGCTGTTGGGTGGCCTTTATATTTGTCGATTGCACGTTGTGTACATCCGATGTTTGGGTAGGGGGAGCAATCGGAACAGTTTTCTGGCTAGCCGCTATGTGCTATATGGAAAATTGTTGAAATTGTTTCGTCAGTTGTTCAGCGGGTTGTGTTTGTGCTGAACCAACAATACCATCGGCATGTGGTCTCGCTCTTTGTCTGGTTTTATCAAGTATTGAGTGTGGCACATCTGGAAATATCTCGTATAATAAACTAGACTGAGAGTAGGTTAGCTCAAGATGTTGAGCTCTCATGATGGCATCTTCTTCGGAAAACACTCCCAACGTCCTGACGTCTTTGGATAATTGTGGGACCAAAGATTTAAGGAACCACTCAAGAAGGAATGTTGGTGGGACTAGCACCTTAATTAAACTCTTACAGCGTCTCCATTTTCGGATGTGATTAGAGATATGGTCTTCTTTTGTCTATTCAAAATTGGCCAACAATTCTATGCCAGCGTCGTATCTCACAGGTAATTGTAAATGGTTTAGGAAATCCATTACCAATTCACTAAAGGAAGAGCATCTTGAGTGGTCGAGCTCAATGTACCATTTTATGCCACTCCCAATGAGAGTACATTGAAACAATCGCAACTACACGAAGTCATATTTTAACAAATTAGACAAACACCAAAGGTGAAAAGTAGTCACATGATCTCCTAGATATTCATTAGGATTGGCCTCGAACTTTGGTATGTCTGAAGACAACTTCGTCAGCATAGGGGGCCAATGCGGATCGTGATAGATAGGGTCATTCAACAACCTTGTCAAGCCTAGAAAATGCAAGGTTTCCAAGAAAGGTAGTTTGGGTTGTTGGTGATAACCATGGAAAAAGGGACCTAGAGTTTTACTGGCACCAGGTTGCCAGGAAAAGTTCAGTTGTTGACCTGGGTTCTAGTAAAAACCATGGCCATGAACAATGTATGGATATTGCATGTGAGGATACATCATCAGCTGATTCCCAAAATAGGACGTAGATGGTTGGGTTTGCATTACATTCGGAGGACTTTGGGAAGGGTTGCCCCATGCCGATCCCATGGGCATAGGCATAGAACCTTGTCCAGGGTTCCATTGGTTGTGAAAATAATTGCACCATATCAACATTCCTGACAAGGGAAATTATCCCTGCCAAGAATTCCAAGGTCCTGATGTGAAAGAAGTTCCTGGTTTTTCCCCCTGTGTAGGAATAGTACCCTGCATAGGAATAGGTTTTCCATAACCGGGGTTACCCCCAGTTGGGAAAGTAGCTGACGAGAAAAAATTGTTACCAAACACACTGAACAAAGAAAATGATGTTGAACCTACTGGAATATTATGAGAAGGTGGTCCTTGACTCCCTACTCCAAATAAACTATGGTGTGTGGGTGGCCCGATGGATTGATGGTGGGTGCCACTGAGCAAAGGGGATGGAGGAGGTATATGACCTCCCCCGTAAGGGAACGCGTTAAAAGGAGCTGAAGTACCCCCCATGTTTCCTTGCAGAGGAGCGTTAGAGTTCCCTGCCCCCAGACATAAAGTCTGTAAAGTGGATTAGGAAAGTACAGGACTTGTACCTAAGCTAGGAATCCCGTATGAGAACGGAGGGCCTGTCGCACTCAATGTGAAAATGGCAGTGGTCACCACCATAGACAGGATTGGACCACTGCTCGAGGTAGAGGTGATCGAGACCATGGTGGCACGCACTAGTGATAGTGGTTTAGGAGGTGGAATATTCCGTGTGGTGACAACCGTAGTGGGAATTAAAGAATTTCCAGAAGAAGTGGCAACATTTGTTTCCATTGCTATGTGTGACACTGTCTGGCACTCGTAAGGGTGAATTTGTATGATGACGGGTGCTGAAAGATCAGTGGTTAGAGTTTTGGATGGACCAAGATATTTCACTCCAAGGTCTAAAATGGTTGTTTCCTCTAAATGTTGGTCGGGTATAGTTTCCTATGACCCGGTTGCTTCAAAAGACCCTTGTTGGTCTAGCTTTCGCCTTAGTGGTGGTAGAGGTGGATCTAGTGTAACTAGTGATAGGCCCAGAAGCCTTCATGACCAACGGAGCTCATGATCCTCCACTATGTGAGAAGATCAAAGACACACTAGGGCTTTCTATTCATTCAAAAAACAACACACACTAAAAAGGTCCCTCTAAGATAAAACAAGCAAACACTAAACTAGTTGGACGAACAGTTACAACAACCAACACTAGAGAAACTTACCGGTGCAAGTGAAAATCGAACACGAAAGCACCCTCTGGGTATACTCTACAAAGAGTGGCCCAATGTTTGTCCTAGGTACCTTGGTATACCCCCGCAGTCACCTATGTATGTCTCTAAAAAATATAGGCAACTAGGTTGACAGCACGTGAACAGTCACCAGGAAGGTACAGTCGATAGTCGGGTAGAACACAATGAGCAGGGTATAGAGCCTGAAACCTATCAAGGATATCGAAGGCAAGTGGTCCGGAAGACAACTGAGAACGTCGAATGGATTCGAGACCCATGAAGCTCTGTGGAAAATGCAATCGACGAAATCCCAAGACAAGCCCTCTATATGTGTTCACCACTACGATTGGTCGAGATTTGGAGGGGTTATCTCTGCTACCTTTCCACATGTGACCTCATGTTTATCCCCTGTATTAGAGGGGGGTCTCGGATAAATTTCACGATACTAGAATTTGACACTCCCTAACTCAAAATCCAATGTTTGATTTAATGGCCTTGAAGAGTTTCCTCTCCAACCTAATTCAAGTCCCTAACCCTAAAATAGTTGGTTAACCCTACAAACATAAAAAGTCTAATGAATTTTAGATTTAGCGCTAATTTTTATGGCTTGTATTAATTCAAAGGTTATGAAAGTGAAACTAGTGATGTTTGAAAGATGAAAGAAAAATAAACAGAAAGATGGAAACAAAATAACTTCTTCTTGACTCAAATCTTAAACAACTTTTCAAACTAAATTTTTTCTAAGATCTTTGAAAAAAAAACTCAAAGCAGGATTTCACTTGACTACGAGCTACTTATGATATAAGTAAACCGTCAAGAAATTATGAAAGAAAAGACTTTCCCTGGTTTACTAATGCAAACCAACACTATTTAACCAAACAGAGAATTTTTTTTTTTTTCTTTTTTTTTGAATGCTCACAAAGAAAAAAGGAAAAATATCAACAAGTAAATACCAAGAAAACTTCTGGCCTAAGCGCAGATCACAAAGAGTACCTTTAAAAATAACACACAAGAAAATTAAAACCAGACTCTCACACTTGTCTAAAAACCCTAGAAAAAGAAAATTTTGAGGAAAAACTTCTTAATGAAAAAGGAAGCTATTGTTGTGATCAAACCTAAGTTACTGACCACTTATGATAGAGACCCAAAAACCTGAGAGGTGTAATTCTTAACAAAGGAAAGTATGACTGCCTCACCTTAAACAAAAATTTTCTCCATAGGCATGCTGCTGACAGTTCAACAACAAGCGTGTGCGCGTGAGTTGTGTATAGTGAGGGCACGTGTACACTCATACAGACCTTATATAGGCTGCGTGTACTTTTGAAACTCCAAAAAATGAAAGGAAAATCAATCAAGCCCAGGTAGAGAATACTGGTACTGAGAACCAGAATCCCTTGAAGACTCAGACACTTACTTTGACAACAAAAAGAAAACAATTCAAGGAAAACTTCATAGAACAAACCAATCTGAGGTGAAACCTAAGCTATAGACTGCAAACAATAAAGACTAGAATGAGTTCTAGAAAACCCCTGAGAAGGATTATTTCTGACAGGGAGAGGATGACTTCCTCTCTAAAAGAAATTTTATGAAATCATACATGGGACTGACACTTCCTCAGCTAGCGTGTACACGCGGGCTATGGGAAGGTAGGGTGCGGGTACACGTAGCCAGACCTTATACAGGCCACATGTACCTTTGTGGGTCTTGAAAAAAAATGTAGTCAAGCAAAGAAATAGAGATAACTGGTATGGAAGACCAGAATCTCTGTTAGCTCAAACTTTTGCAGAAACTTTAAAAACAAGGAATGGAACTAGTTCTTAAAAATACCCAAGAAAAATTATTCCCAGAAACCCTAGAGATCTCCAGTATGGTTTCCAATTCTGTTGTGGGTGGGAAATCCCTCCTACAGACTAGTACTAAGGGTTTTATCATGCATGAAAAAATGACCTAAATATTCTTACCTTTTACCATCATCCCATTCCTAAACCCCCATTACTCATATGTAAATACAAGGCTCAAGAGATTAAGTTGACGTACCTTATTTTTCGTGTTTGATGTCGATCCCTTTTTGCGCTTGGTTGTTCTTTGCCTGCAACTCTCCTCCAATGCTGACCTACATTCACTAAATACAAACAAATAACTTCACATGCATTTGATCTATGAACTAATGGGTTAGAGATTTAATCAATCATACAATCAATATTCCAATAATGACAATCTCATATGGCGGGATGGGAAAAGCAATTATTTTATTAACTTCACAATGATACCTTACAATGATAAATTCGTCTACTGCTCCTCGATCCTAATCCTGGGCTCTTCTTCCACTGTCTTCCAACTACTTTTCTCTATACTTCTCTTTGCATAAGGATAGCTAAAGGTTGGGACAAAGGGAATGCTCAATCGAGTATAGTTTCTTTACTATGATTCTCCTCTTTCAAATGGAACCCCTAACCCTTCTTTTATAGGCTATAAGAAGCTAGGTATTTGGTCAAGTGACTGGCCATGCATGGACAAAAGGTTTAGTTAACTTACCCATAGTTGTGTGTTCCGTCAACAAC
>JZKD02S0247631.1:0-21134 GCA_000966675.3 Picea glauca
AGATGGGTCATCTTAAGTCTTGACAAAGCTACTAAGAAAATTGCCTTTGCTGTACTGGAAGACAAAGGTTTAACACCTCATACTTTGCATTAAGTGTGTTTTAAAATCTGAAATAAAAGATTAGTAAAATGGAATAAGTCCTGGAGATTGGTTTGTAGCAGTAACATGTAGAGGCTACAGAAACGAAATGAAATTTATATTAATGTCCACTAGAGACCAAACTAGGTAAAAGGGGCTAGAGATTACATCCATCATGAGATTACAAAAGGCCCCCTAAGATGAGATATGAAATAAAAAATGAATACATCAACAACAGAAAATTAAACATAACCTGGGTGTACAAGCTGGTTATCCAAGGGGGAAAACTTTAAAGAGTGAATAAGAGCCATTAGAGAAACAAAATCCAGACAGAAATGCAGCTGCAGATAAGAGAGGAGGGAGCAAGCCCTACTCATCCTTACAATCAATAATGTTGATGTCCATACCCAGTGCCTGCCTGATAATATCCTCAAGAGAGTGGCCTGGATGATAGGACCGTAGGGAGTAATATTGGGTGGCGTCAATCTACTCCCCCTTGGGGTGGAGGCAAAGGTTGGGCCACACCTAACATCCAAAGTCAAAGAGTTCCCCATGGAGGAAATGAAACTAGTACCGCATAGTTAAGAAGATGGGTGGCTCTTGCAGGTCACGCTAATCCTCCTAGAAGCCCTCAACCCGATACAACAAGTAGCCTTGGTGGAGCAAGATAGAGAACAAAGCCAAATGGTCTTCGTGATGTCCAATTGAGTCTTAGCAAGACACTTCGTCCCTCTCATTCTTGAGACTGCCAGAAAGAAGAAAGTAATCTATGTAGATGTGGTAGAAGAGCCCTGAAGTAAACATCACCTAAGAGAACAAGCCTCCCTAACGTATAAAACGAGAAATTGATGATCATAGTATTCCAAAAAGGTCAATAAAGACCAGTTTGAACCCTTGTAGAGATAGCAAAACCTCCTTCTACTCTCGTAATAGACAAGACATCAAAAGATAAAGTGTACCTCAATCTCTCTCAACCTCAGTATCGCCCAAACCACAAAGTCTACAAATGTATTCCACCCTAGGAAGACGGTGATTTGTCTCAACCCTCAACTCATATGAGCACACTTTAATTTAGGCAAGAGGGAAGTAAATCCCATGAAGTAGATGGAACTAGAGATAACGTGGTTGAACAATAAGCCCGTCAATGATTTGGAGGAAATGCTCAAAATAAAAGGCCAACTTGGGGTTCAAGCGCCCAAACAACCCTATCCAAAAGACCTATGTGAAGCTTTTGTAAATGTCCATCCTAATTGTAGCATTAATTTCCTCCTTAAGGGGTGGAAAGAGGGCAGAGCATCAAGAGAGAATGATAAGGAGAAATTCTTTAAGGGCTTAGCAGAGAAAAATAACAATAAAAAATTACATATTGAGAATTGTTATCCCCATTTTGTGGGATAACTAAGGAGGTTATGTCTTGAGGCCCTTAGGTTGCAGATATGGAGTACCGATAGACTATATGACCAGCAGTATCCTTTTGGATAGATGGAGACCCTTCTCACCACCACACAGGTCATGATTTTCAGGATGGCATCCACCACACCCGCTAGCTTCCGGAAGGCAATGGACCGTGCTCCATGAGGTACAAGTCAGGTATTATGGTGAGTGTCATTTCAATATTTGAGGCATTTGACTATGTTGTATCTTAGATTGCTTTAGATTTCATGACATATGCTTGGACATTATGCCTTTTGCCCTACTTCACCTTGGTGGTTGACATTGCGCCCTAGTAAGTGGTCTTCCTTGGGGATGGGTTTGCTACTAGGAACTCCCTTGAAGAGCCATTGTACCGTTCTGGACCATACTTACCACTTTCCATCACTATTTCCCCCCATTTCCTTATCTCTTAGGATTTTATGGTGTATTGACCCAAGAAGGGGTTGTCCCTCATTCTATAGGAAGAAGGGGTTGAAGGCCCACAGGGATTGTTGTTGGGTAAAAGATAAAAGCCTACGTATAAACCTTCTATATGCTTCGCCTAGGGATCACCCAAGAAAGCAATGAAAGGCTTATCTTTGAGAAAAGAGGGACCCACAAGAAATATGATTATGGATGCTTAAAAGGCTAGTTGGAGGATAGGAGGTCTCATCATGAGTCGGCCTATCATGTTCATGGATATCTAGTGGTATGAAATTGCCATCATCTGATCACCAAGCCAGGGTAATGACTCTCAGTTGCATGGCTGAGAGAAAGGAGGTCTCATCACGAGCCAGCCTTTTCACTTCCGCTAGGTATTTGTGGGTGACATTGTCATTATCTGAACACCACGCTAGGGCAGTGTCCTTAAATTTATGAAAGAAACAAATAATGGGCTTGAAAAAAGTGCATTGCAAACGAAGGTACCAAACACCCTCTACAAAGGCACCCATGAATGAGACACTACAACCCCTTGTATGTCATGAACCCCATTCCCATTGAGTCTTGACCCTTAACCGCTTCACCCATTTTACATGACTTAGAGAGGTATCTCTTGGAAACTCTCCTTGACCTAAGGAAAGATCTACCCAATAGGACACCTCATCAACCCTCCCATATCCAAGCTTGGCAAGTTGAGTAATGTCTTTGAGCACTTAATTGGTTGACATGGTAATCTTTGATGCACATGCTTAGGTGGCTCATTTATTGACTTGATCTACTTATCACGATACTTTGACTTGAGATCCTTGGAGGGTGTGCTTATTTGTCTTTGCAGGACCTAGTTGGTGGACAATTTTGGAAGAACAAGCCTAGATTGGGCTTCCATGGGGCTTGAAGCCCACAGGTGGATGCCAAGGGCCCGCATGCCGGATGAGAGAGATGAAACCTCGGAGACCTAGAAGATGACTTGGACGACATAACCTAGCCCCCACATGCCAAACGTTCTGCCTAGGAGAGGCAAAACATCACCTTCAGAGGCATGACGTCACCTAGGGGGGTTAGGTGGTGAGGTTGATATGCATTGGCACAAGGACGTTTTGAGGGGTTTCGGACTTTGACCATGAAGGAAGTGACTTGGATGCTTGACATGTGTCTTTGGGAAGCCGTTCTACACTCCTCCATCACCAACGACCTTCTCCTAGTGCCAAAACGTCCCCTAAAGAGGTGACGTCTTTATAAACTAGGGTTTTCTTTGTGCAAAAAGTGAAATTAAAGTGAATTGTTTAATATTACTTAGTAAAAAGTGGCAATATTAGGGTTGTTGACCCCTAGTCTTGTGTTTTACCCTAAATTATGTGGACAAACTATCTTAGTGACATTTTGTAAAAATAAGAGATCATAAGATCTCATTTTAACATAATTCTCCCATCTTGAAGAAGTACTTGGACTGAAATTTTCGCTCTCTTTGGCTAGTTCTCTCTCTTGTGCTCTTGTTTATGGCTATTTCTTGAATTATTGGTTGATGGAAGTGATGCGCTAGCCTTGGAAGGATTTTCTCTAGCTTTTATGGTGGTTTGTCTTAGCTTTTTCCTTGAATTGGTAAGCTTTTTCTACATTATGCTATCATTTGTTGCTCAAGTCAAGGTTAATTTGCTAGAGCTAGGTGGAAAGTATAAGGGCATACACCCCCACCATAGTCTCCATCATTTTATGCTTATATGCTATTGGTTTAATAACGGTTTGCTAAGAGAAGTATAAGGGCATACACCCTCTTAGCTTAAACCCTAGCTAGAGATACTTGCCTTGGGGAGTAAGAGGATTTACACCCCCAAGGAGGTAGTATCTCTAGCTCTTTCTTTGCTTGACTCCATTAACCCATTGTTTAAGGCACTAGTCATTTACTTGTTGCATTGGAGAAACAAAATTGTTGCCTTGGTAAATGTGAATTTTTCAAGTTTTAAGATTACCTCTTTGGGAAAGTGTTCCTTGAGCCTTTGGCTCCTTTGCCTCATTGAGGCGTCCTCTTTCAACCACAATTTCTTGTTGTTGTAGTAAAACTAACCTATAGTGATTAGGGTTGCTCTAACCCTAGCCTCTAACCCTAAATATCTCCTAAACTAACCCTAGACTAGGCCTAAGGAGTAAGAACACTTGATCGCTCAAGTGGCTTCTAAGAACACTCCAAAAGATATGTTCGATGCCCTAACCAGAATGTATGAAGGAAAGAACATTAACCGGAAGATGAACTTGAGAACCCAACTCAAGAATACAAAGATGCAGAAAGGAGAAACGGTTCATGACTATTTCTCTAGGATTTCTCAATTCAAGGAACAGCTAGAAGCAATTGGAGACAACCTAGATGAAGATGAACTCATAATGACAGCTCTTAATGGTCTCACAAGACCTTGTGATGCATTCATCCAAACTATCTGTGCAAGAAAGGAGAAACTCCAATTTGACAGTCTTTGGGAAGAATGTGTTCAAGAAGAAGCAAGAGTAGCTAACCGAGAAGCAGTATTATTAAGGGATGAAGATCAAGCCCTAGCTGCTCATGCTAAAGGAGGAAAGAAAAGGTCTCACTTATAGAAGGAGACCCACCTACATAAGGAATCTCACTCCCCAAAGAGATTCACCCACTTCCATAAAGAATCTCACCCTCCAAGGAGATTCCAGAAATTTCAGAAAGGACAAAGAAGAGAAAAAGATTTCTCCTCTTATCAATGTTATCATTGTGATAAGATGGGACATATTGCTAAGAATTGCCCGGCCAGAAGGGAAGAATACAAGAAAAGAAATAACAAAAGACATCATGCCCATGCAATTGAAGATGATGAGCCACCCATGAAGTTGACTAAAGAAGCGATTGAAGACTATGTTTTATTTTATGCCCTCTCATGATCTGTGTCACCTGGAGAGGATACTTGGCTTATAGATAGTGGCGCTTCTAAGCACATGACAGGTCAGAGAGACACTCTCTAGCCTTACAGAAAAGAACTTTCCCCAGAAAGTTACACTCGGAGATGATTATCAGTACCCTATCAAAGGAGTGGGAGAATCCACCTACAAACTTGATTCAGGGACCCCAATGAAAATGAAGGATGTACTATATGTACCAGGTTTGACAAAGAATTTACTTTTTATTTCAGCTTTAGATAAGAAAGGCTTCAGGGTTGCATTCATAGATGGTGAAGTTCTTATGTGGCCTAAACGAAAAACCATAGAAGATGCAATTTTTATTAGAACAGAAGAAGGTGACTTGTATAAATTAAAAGGTCACTCAGATGTAGCCTTGACTCACTCCATTGAGAGTCCATGTGAACTTTGGCATAGAATACTAGCTCACATCAACTACAAATCCATACCATATGTAAGCAAGGTAGTGACAAGTCTACCAGAATTCAAGGTTGATCATTAAGGTGTGTGCAAGGGATGTGCACAAGGAAAGAACATAAAGAATCCTTTCCCGAAGAGCGACAGTAAAGCAGAAGAAATCTTGGAGCTCATCCACTCGAATGTATGTGGCCCAATGTCATCAACCTCTCTTAGTGGGTATGTATACTATGTGTCATTTATTGATGATTATTCTCGCAAGACTTGGGTTTATTTCTTGAAAACAAAAGATGAAGTGTTTGGAAAATTCAAGGAATTCAAAGCCTTGATAGAGAATTTCTCTGAAAGAAAAATCAAGATACTCAAGTCAGATAATGAAGGAGAATACACCTCAAAAGAATTTGTAAGCTTTTGCCGAGATGTCGGGATTAAGAGGGAGCTCACCACTCCCTATAATCCTCAACAAAATGGTGTAGCAGAAAGAAAGAATAGAACTATAATGGAAGCAGTGAAGACTATGATCCATGATCAAAATCTTCCAATGCACTTATGGGTTGAAGCAGCAAGAGCAGCAGTGTATGTCCTTATCCCATACTGCACTTGGTTTCAAAACCCTCGAAGAAATGTTCTCCGGAAAGAAGCCAGAAGTAAGCCATCACAAGATATTTGGTTGTCCAGTGTTTGTACACATTCCGAAAGAAAGAACTAAGCTGGACCCTTCAAGAAAGAAGGGAATATTTGTTGGATATTGTGAGGTCTCTAAGGCCTTCAGAATTTACATACCAGGTTACCATCATATTCAGATCGGCAGAGATGTAACCTTTGATGAAGATGCAACACTCAAGAAATAAAGGAGATGCCATCTTGAAGAAGAGCATGTAGCTCCCAGAGTTGCAGAACCAGTGAGGGAAGTTATAGTTACCCCTGATGATGAGATTCCAGAAGATCATGATATGACAAAATCTCAAGAAACTCCCCAAATGACGATCTCTCACAAGAGAAAGCCATCTTGGGAAAGGGAACTTATTCAAGATGGAGAGAAGTATGGTGCCCCAGAAGGAACCATGAGACAAATCAAGAAACCTAAGCCATTCTCCAGCTATATGGATTTGATGTGTGATCTCATAGAAAAGGAGCCTGCCTGTTTTGAAGAAGCGATTCAGAAGAAAGAATGGGCAGATGCCATGACAGAAGAATACCAGTCAATTATAAAGAATGATGTATGGGAAATAGTTCCCAGACCGAAGAACAAAGATGTGGTATCTTCCAAATGGTTATACAAGATAAAACGTGTTGCAGATGGAAGTATTGAAAAACATAAAGCAAGGTTTGTAGCTCGTGGCTTTTCTCAAAAGGAAGGCATTGATTATGAAGAGACATTTGCTCCTATAGCCAAATACACTTCTATCAGAACCATCATAGCTCTTGCAGCCAAGATGAAGTGGAAGTTACACCAGATGGATGTGAAAACAACCTTCTTAAATGGTGTTATTGAAGAAAAAGTGTATATAGAACAACCTCAAGGGTTTGAAGTTGAAGATAGAAAGACTCATGTTTGCAGGTTGAAGAAGGCTTTGTACGGGTTGAAGCAAGCTCCTAGACCTTGGTATGGCAGAATCGACAGTTTCCTGACGAGCTTGGGCTTCACCAAAAGTAAAGTTGATTCTAACCTTTACTTCAAGGTTATGAATGATGAGCCAATTATATTGTTGTTGTATGTGGATGACTTATTCTTAAGTGGAGAAGAAAAGCTCATCACTGATTGTAAGAAGAAGCTCATTGCAGAATTTGAGATGAAAGACCTAGGCTTGAAGCACTATTTCTTAGGTCTCGAAGTTTGGCAAAGACCAAAGAAGATCTTTGTTAACCAAGGGAAGTATGCAGTTGAAATACTGAAGAGATTTGATATGTTGGAATGTAAAGCCATGACCACACCCATGGAAACAAAGTTGAAGCTCCTGGTTGATACTTCGTCGGAATTGGTTGATGCTCCGCTATACAAACAAATCATTGGATCATTGATGTATCTAACGAAAACCAGGCCAGATATATGTTTTGTTGGGAACACCTTGAGTCAGTACCTAGTAGAGCTCAGACGTGTTCACCTTGTGGCTGCAAAACATGTGATGAGATACCTTAAGGGTATGTTGGACTTTGGTCTCTGTTATACTGGAGATCATGACTTCAGACTGATTGGTTATACAGCTTCAGATTGGGCTGGAAGTGTTTCTGATAGAAAGAGCACTTCAGGATGTTGTTTTAGTATGGGGTCAGCAATGACTTCATGGCAGAGTAGGAAGCAATCTAGTATTGCTCTCAGCACGGCAGAAGCGGGATACATTGTTGCATGTTCAGCCAATTGTGAAGCCATATGGCTTCGGAAGTTGTTGACAGGCCTATTCAATCTGGAGATGGAAGCCACCGTGACTCTATGTGATAACCAGAGTTGCATAAAGATGACGGAGAACCATGTGTTCCATGATAAGTCGAAGCACATAGAAATCCGGTATCACTTCATTCGTGATATGGTGCAGAGGTGAGTTGTAAAGCTCCAATATGTTGGCATAGATGAGCAGGTTGCAAATGTGTTGACCAGGCCTCTGTCTTGTGTAAAGTTTGAATACTTTTGAGACAAGCTTGATATAGTCCGAAAGGAGCTCCCTCGAAAGGGGGAGTGATGTTGATGATACTATGGTATCCTGAACAACAGCGGGTAGCTCAGTTAGGATTTTATATCCTAGGGGACTGATCATCACTGGACAGATCCCGAAGGGTCCAGTAAGGACGGTCTATCAAAGTACCTGTGCATGTGTATGCCAGTTGTGGTCAGTAGTGGTAGCTCCGTTAGGATTTTATATCTTAGGGAATCTTTTGATTCCTGGGCAGATCCCGAAGGTCCGGTAAGGATGGTCTCTCAGAGTACCATGTCGTAGCTCCGTTAGGATTTTATATCCTAGGGAATCTTATCATTCCTAGGCAGATCCATAGGGTTTGTCAGAGTATCACAAAATGTTGTTGTTGCACCTGCCTCATTCTGTTGCTATATGATGATGATGTTGTTATCTTAGCCTCGTGTTGATGATGTTGTTGATCCAGCCTAGTATTGTTGATGATGTTGTATCAGCCTTGTGCTGTTGTTGATGATGTTGTACCAGACTCGTGCTATTGATGATGTTGTATCAGCCTAGTGTTGCTAATGTTGTTGTTATAGCTTTTATGCTAACTGGTATTGATGCAGATGATGATGATGATGCTACTCCAGCTCCATGTTGTGAACGATGATGTTATTGATGATGAGAAAAACTTTCAATGATTTATAGATATTCCAGTCAATGTTCCGGATGTCGATGATGTTGTTGCCCTCTCTCTCTCCTGATGATGTTGTAGAATACCCTTCTTGTTAAGGGGGAGTGTTGAAATATTGTAACTACTAAGTATATTCTAATTATAATTGAGTTATTATTAAATAGATCCATCATGTCGGGACTTATGTATGACCAAATCCCCTATTGTGGATTGGTCAAACCATGTTTATATGATGCTAATTGAGAAGTCGGCCCCTAAAGCTAATTAAAGTGGTTTTAACCACAAGTTGAAGAAGTCAGCCCTACCTAATAAAGAGACACAACCCTAGTGCTCCTCAGCTAGTATAAATAAGAGAGGATCGTGTCTCATTCACTCACTCACCCAAGTCACTCATCTAGTGCGCAAGTTTTGAAGGAAGCTGCAGTTAGAAGAAGGAAAAGAGAGGCGCATTGCTCAGTCCTGGATATTCTCTAGTGTTTGGTCTTTTATCTTGGCACTGTATTGGCAATCTATATTAAGGAAGTTTTTGTTGGGTTTTCTCCCCCATGAGGGTTTCCCAGGATAAAATGTTGTGTACCTTGTGATTGTGTTTCTCTCAGTGATCTCACTTATGCTATTATTGTCTAGTAAATTGAAAAGAACTTAATAGGAGCTCTAAATTTAACAAGTTGGACAAAGATCAACATGTTCAAGTATCTTAGGGGATAGAAGTAATCACGCCAAGACTCTTACAATGTCCTCGCGCCATTGAGTATAACTATGGTAGTGCATGCAAAAAACTCAACCAGTACAACAACACAAGTGTTTGCTCAAACATCCAAATGACAAGTGAAAAGAGTGGAAGCAAGAAGATGGAAGGATGAAGACACTAATGATTGTCTACTTTGCTTGCACTCTTCTTTATAGTGAAGAGAATATGAGACGGGAAGAGAATAAAGAATAAAGATAAGCCTTGCTTTGGAAAGTAACCTGAAAAGGGATAAAAGTGCCCTTCTCATGCATTGAAAAGCCATTGAAAGTTTCCTGGAATATCACAAGTGGGGGCGCCCTTCTGCGATAGATAGCCTACATGCATGCCCAATCTGGGAGAAGATAGAAAGGGGAAAAAACATGCCATGTTACGGTTACCCCTCATATTGCAGGAGGACACACCCAGTTGCACAGGACAGACATTTTGATGACATTGATTGATCACTTGACAGATACAGGAGCTATTTTATGGATGCACACACCTCCCTTGGAATTACCCTTCTGGTATTCTATACTGACTAACTGCTTCAACAGTTAGGAGCGTGATGTTCAAAGGGAAGTGGATAGTGCAAAGTCACTTGCCTATGCCCCTAGAGCCTAGCAAAAGCACCAGTGATACTTTGATGTGTTTCCAATGATATGACGGTAGATTTGATATGTGATACGAGGACTTCATTTCATTATTCCTTGGTGAGACATGGTAGATAGGATTGATGATACATTTTTCCTAGGTGATGATTTCTCCTGGTACATGGGGTCATATTTCACTTGATGATGGCACACTTTATGATTACATTACTTTATTGGAGGGTGCCTAGCATATTGACCCCTTTTACTATGGTTTAGAGGTGATCATTATGCAATTGATGTGATTACATCCTCCTAACGAGAGCACCCTAGCTCATGATATGGTTTTTGATGATTATCTCACTTTATTAGAGGTGTACACCATGGTTTGTGTAGAGCGCTTCCCTTTCTGCACACATGTTGATGCACCCCTTCTTGTATATAAATATTTTATTCTTGATATGAGGTCATTCCACTTATTCTTGGAGGTGGTTGAAGTTGTTTTGACCTAGGACATGGTTCATGGCATTATTTTTATGGGTTGTTGACACCTTCTCCCTTAGGTCTATCTCTTGGCACTTATTTTGAGGAGTTGCTTACACATGGGAAAGGGGCACACCTTCTTGGAGGCCACACATGCCACATGGAGGGGTTTCTTCATGCATATTTTATCATTTGATGGAATTTGTTACCATGGAGACCATACATGCCACTCATCCTCACTTGTTGGCACGATTTTAGAGGAGTCTTGGATGACAATGAGGGGACGACCCTCATATTTTATTGTTTGTTCACACATGTGGAGGTTAGGGTGGTTAGAATCCTAGTTGTTTTTCCTATTTTGGGCATGATTATTCACTCATCTAGTGGAGTGCTCCTCCTTGGGAGTATTTTATTCATTGTTGACTTGGTTTCTTGCCTAGATTGAGGAGGTGTCCTCTCTCATTCAGCTCTATCTTGCTTGGAGATTGTACATATAGCATAAGTCCACCATATTTTACTATTTGTTTGACTTATCCTCTCAAATTAGTTGGAGTATAATGTTGGTTTATGTTTTTCTGGGATAGATCTAGAGTTTGATAGAGATATTAGTATTTTATAATGGAGTTTGTTGAGCCTAGAATCTATATATTTGAGGCTCCTCCACTTGTAATGGTTGTTGAAAGTGCTTGTAATCTTGGAGATCATTTGCTCTAAACTCTTGTCAAAGCTTTGTGGAATAAAATGGTGATATCTTGCTAATATGAGGCTAATTCGTCGAGCATAATTGTTGAAGACTGATGTGGATTCTTGCATGATAAGGCTCGTCTTTGAGGCCAAAGGAGGAGCATATTTGTTACATTGGAAATAACTAGGTGTGAATGTTTCTCTTCTCTCTAGTTCTTATGTGTTTTTATTCATGGATAAAATCTGAATACATCTTTCAAATAGAAGTTGTTTTTGGACTTTCTTCACTAGTGAAACTATCCTCAAAGTCATTGGCCTGAAGGTACATCCTCTAGGGATTTCTTCATTGTTAAATTTCTGAATTTATTTTCAGCCATCTTAGGACTGTTACAGCATGCATTTGCAGCCCTAGTTGTCCTAAGAATATTGTTAGATCAGCCCTTTAAAAGGCCTTGTTATCGCACAATTTGTACTTGTCCAAAAGGGAAAGGCAAATGGAGGGCAAATTGGCGTAACAGGAGGTTGTCCTATCATTGTCACCTTAATAAGACACCTCTTTCTATTTAGGAGTGAAAGCGCAGGGGAGACGTCCCCGGTGACCTGGGGGTTTGAGAAGGCAAAGGTTGAGGTATCAAGAAAAGTTATCCCTTCTCACAAGTCACACCAATCAGAAAGTCCCAAAGGTTTAACAAAATGAGGCAATGATATGCTTAAGTGTACCTGCCCAAAACAAGACAACAAGAAAACACTATTTCACAAGTACAATTGATGTTAGTGCTTCGTAAACCTTGGACTTGTCAATGAAAGCAATAAGTTGATATAAGATGAAGCAAATAGAAATCTATAACAGCAATGTATATATAATGATGGCTTCACAATTATTGCCTTAAACAAGCTTCAAAATGACCCAAATGATAACCTAACAATAGCAATATGCTAGCACTTGTTAGAAGCTAATGAGGCAATGTAAAAATCAACTTTAATAATTGTTTTTAGGAGCTTTTACTGCTGTAATAATTGGTTGTAGGTTACTTTTGTAACAGCAGCAAGAATGTTAGTAGATTAGTCTAATCTAGGGTTAGGAAAGGTTGGCAAATAGCTTGAAGTATAAGATTTAAGGGTTGTTCTCATCAATCAATCAAATATAAGGTCTAGATCAGTGTCTTTAGGGTTAATGGAGTCACTTTTTGCAGCAACAATCTTGAAGGAAACAAATGATAATGTGTGAACTAAGGACAAGAGGGATGATGGATGAGGTGTTGGTAACCCAAGACCTCAATCAACAAACCCTAGAAGGAAAATGGCTACTAGGAAGTAGGTAACCCTAGGCCCTAGCGGTTTTCCTTCTTCTTTAGATCAAGCTTGAGGTAAATAAAGGCTTGATGAAGCAAATGATGTTAGAGTGCTACAATGGTAGGGCTCTAGCACATGCTTCAAAGGATAGGTTTTCTAGCAAAATCTAGTAGGTGAAAAGTTATTGAGATAAGGACAATAACATGTGCTTAATCTCCTAGGGTTTTAAGCTAACAATTTCATAATCTTAGTAAAATGCAAAGTAAAGATACTATAACCATTCAAAGGAAAAGGAATTGCAGAAATTCACTTACATTCACCAAGAATAATCTAGCAAATACCCTAGTTGAAGAGTTTCCACCAAGGAAATGCCAAAAAACACCAAGATAAGCCTCCTCCAAGAGTTGTGCACCACTTAATTTCAGCCAATAAGCCTTAAAGAGGCCGAATTTCATACCTCACTTGTGTGAGTGAAAGAATGATGAAAAAATACAAGGGACAACTCCCTTATTTATACAACTAAAATGACCTTTAATTACAAAATCAGGTCAAAAGGCCGACATGGTCAGTTTACATGAAAAATCCAATTTTACACATAATTGTCAAATAAAACCCTAACTTTATCTTTTTAGGGTGACGTCATGCCCCTCCTAGGGTAACATTAGCCTTCTTGCTGGAACGTTAGCCCTCCAAGTGAAACGTTGGGGCTCAAAACCCCTCAAGAACTGCCACACGTGCCAACCAAAGCCATCCTCAAGCTGGATACCTCAACTGGGTGACGTCAAGGCTCTGAATGATGACGTCAAGGACCTTTAAGGGCCAACATCATGGTGGGAGGGAAAGACCCCCCTCGGTCCAGGCCTGCCAAGCTGTCTCTGGTGGAACGTCATCCTCTCTCTCCAGTGCAAACCTCTGGTATATGTTTGCCCATGGTGGGGTCTCAACATCCATCTGGTGGGCTTTTATCCCTATGGAGATCCGAGCTAATCATATCCCCATATGTACATGTCCGTCAGGCGTGGTCCTGCAACAACAAGAACTACGCCCTCCATGGGCTCACAAGTCACAGGGATCATAGCAAAGTCAATCACATCTAATAATCAAGTTACCCAAACATGTGCATAAAACCCCCCTTTCCCAGACAAGTGCTCAAAGACGTTATGCTATTCTACAAGCCAGGTTTGGAGACGGTTTCAGAACATCCTCTTGGGCTAATTCTCCTTAGGTGTGGGATGTTTCCCAGGTGAAGACCAATCTAGGTCATTTAAGTGCATGAGATGGTATGGGGATGTTTGGGCAAGGGGTGCAGTGATGACAGGGAAATGTAGGGCTTACCTGTGGGTGCCTCTGAAGAGGGTGAGTTGCACCTTGTCATGGATGCAAATGTTTCCTAGCCCATTCAATGTCGTTTTACTTTTTTATCTTATTGATTTTTCTTTCAAGAGAATAGTTGGGGACACTGCCTTGGCGTGGTGTCCAGTGGTGACAGTGTTACCCACAAGCATTTCACGGAGATGAAAAGGTTGGCTCGTGATGAGACCCCCTTTCTCTTGGCTATACTACCAAGAGCCACTACCCTGGTTTAGTGACCAGCTGAATAGTAGTGTCATACCGCTACATGCCTATGGACCTAATAGGCTGGCTCGTGATGAGACCCCCTATCAACCAACTAGGTCTTGAGTTTTATCTTTTTATGGGTCCCCCTTTTTCTTGCTGAGAAGCCTTTTATTGCTTTCTCGGGGATCACTGGGCGAAGCATCTCAAGGTTTGATCTTCTGGCT
Source organism: Picea glauca (assembly GCA_000966675.3). Classification (NCBI taxonomy): domain Eukaryota; kingdom Viridiplantae; phylum Streptophyta; class Pinopsida; order Pinales; family Pinaceae; genus Picea; species Picea glauca. The sequence goes on from JZKD02S0247631.1 coordinate 14,127, forward strand.
TTTATCTTTTGCCATCTACTTTTACCCTCTGGGCCTTTAGCCCCTTCTTCCCACAAGGCAAGGTACAACCATTTACTAGCTTGGCAAACCCAATGTCCAAACCAATGCAAGGGATAGATGAGAGGGAAGATGATGAAAAGTGATAAGTATGGTGGGAATGGACAATGACCTTGCATAAACCCACCCAGTGGCAACTCACTCCTAAGGGAACCAACTTGCTAGGGCGTTCTGTCATCCCCCCAGGTATGGACAAGTCAAAAGGCATAAAGTCCAAGCACACATCATGAAGCATAGGAGAATTAAATGCACATATTCAAATGTTTTAAGAATCAAAGTGGCAGATACCATGATACCCAGACTCATTACCTCATGGAGCAAGACCCACTCTGCTTTAGGACCAGACCGATGGGATGGATGTTGTTGTTGCTGACAGGATGGAGGCGCTGAAGAAGAAGGATGCGCCCTCCAGGGCCAAGCTCAAGTCAATATGGCTCTCGGTACTCCATGTCTAGAACATGTGGGCCTCGAGACATAATCTCCTTAGTTATCCCTAGGCTAGGGGATAACATCTAGCTCCAACTCAAGGACATGTGCTCATTGTAGAGCGCATGAGAACCTCAGCATCTCTGTTATGACCTGTGACTTGCTAGATCTCAACAAAATCTATTAGTAATCATTTGGGGTGGTGATATCACCCCTGGCTCATATATGGTACAATAAAATGAAAGTAAGCAAGCATATATACAAACAGAAATACAAGTACTCTAGCATGAAATGCAGATGGTATATACAATGAATGCAAAATGCCTACCTACTTACTTGCACTTACATGTGAAGTCAAGTCTCTGCCCCCTGATGGGGTATGAGGAGGTGTCCACCAACCGATAATGGGCGCCTTCTTCCTTCCAATGTGGATAAATAGTAGGCATCATTGATTGACTTTCTTCCAACTCTGAAGGGTCCAAGCCAAAATTGTGCACTCCCTTTGACATTAGTAGGCTCTCCCTTCTTTGTATCCCACATCCAGACCGTATCTCCCTCTTTGTAATCCTTGGTCTTGAATTTGGTTGTCTCGTGTACAACCCTAGTGTATTGTCTTGAGGGAGGAGGGTGGGATTCTGTTGTGAAGACTTCTTGCTGGGACGATCGAATCAGTATGTCATCTTCTTTCTTTAATAACTTGACAGCCCCAACTTCTTTGTCTTTTTATTTGTTTAGGAGTTGATGATACTCCTCCTTCTTCGGCCATTATATTTGATCAAAGTCTTCCTCTGTAGCGAAAGGCATATCGTCAGGGGAAAATACAGGAGGGCTCTCTTTGACCGGTTCATGTGTTTCGTTAGTTCCAATGTCATCACCAATTTCTTGCACATGGACTTTGGTCATTGGCACATTCGGGAGGCAACTTATTGTTCCATCATTCATAGGCACATTAATATAGGTGAGATCCATCTCTAAGGTGCCTCCCAGCATTGCAGCAAACTTCCTGGATAATAGCATTCCCCACACATTCGGGACATCCACCACCACGATATCCATGTGGATCACTCTCTCAGGGTATCTTCCAAGACATACTTCAACATTCTCAACTACCCCTTGTGTGGGTATGGCCCTGAATTCAAAGCCACATACATTTCTATAAGGTCGTGTGACCTTTAGGCCCAATTTTTCCATGACCTTCAAAGACATCATGCTAGCACCTGCCCCCGAATCAAGCATACAGTTGTTAAGGAATTTGTTATTGATCAATACGGTCATGAAGAAAGGTGGATGTCCATCATACTGAACCCTAAAGTGATCTGCTTGTAACATAATAGGAGGGTCCAATGGTCCATCTGAGCTTTTGAAAAAAAAATTGAACGTTTCCTTTACAGATGGGACCTTGATGATTTCTCTCAAGGGAATGGTCACGTGCATTTTTGCTAATGCACCCTCAAAATCAAAGTTCAAATCTACTTTGTTGAACTTGGGAGGATTCTTAGGAAGAAGTATGTTCATGGGTGAAGGTCTTGTTTATGAAATCTCAGGAACAGTAGAGAGAGGTCGGTTCACTCTTTTTTGCCTAGTATATACTTGGAATTCTTACTTCTTCAACTTTTCTCTTGATTCTTGGTCAAGGTTATTTATCACCTCCATCCTAGCCTTCCTGACTGCTTCCTTTATGCCTTTTTGATGTTCTTCAAGTGTAACATTGAGGCAATAGTGAGGATTTTCAATGGTATGGTTAACAATGTTTACTTGATCATGATAACCATTGTTGAAAGGACACTCATGCTCCCAATGTGACTCACTGCATTGTAAGCACCAAGGGTTTTCATCTACTACATTTGCAGGGGCTAAAGTATTGGGAACCTCTTGATCATTCTTTGATCTAAAAAATTGGTTCCCTTTCTGGAATTGCCCTTTGTAAGGAACCCTAGGTACTTGTTGTTGAGTTCTTTCTAGGTTGACAATCCTATTCATCATTAGTTCTTGGGTTTTTACCATGCCATCTACAGTGAGTTGTAACTTTGCCAAGCTAGCGCTAATGTCTGAGGTAGGTTCAACATTGTGGACTATCTTAGGTTTAGCATCCATTCTGACGCTTGGGGCTGAGAAAGGATCGACTCTAGATGATGAAAGGTTGTCTTCAATCCTTGTAGCTACTTCTTGGGCTTCTTGGATTGTCTTATGGGCTTTATCTATGAGGAGATATCCCAATTGTCCTATAAAGGCTTTGGTATAAAGAAAGAGAAGGAAACTATCAGACGGATGATGGCTTACTGGGATCTTTTGCATCAAATTTTCAAATTTGTCATGGAATTCCCTAACGGTTTCATTCTCTTGTTTCACAAGGTTATTCAACCTTATCAACAACATGTTGGGGTCTTCCTTGACACTACATCGTTTGAGGAATACTTCCTCCAACCTATCCATGGTTTTGATACTAGCATCAGGGATCCCATTGTACCAGCATCTCGCGCCATCATGCAGGGTAGCAGAGAATAATTTCATAGCTAGATCCTCAGCATCATCATTGATGGTATGAAGCTGGAAGAAGGCCCAAAAATTACTCATATGATCGTTGACACTGACTATATCATTTGAATTTAGGCAATCACTTCTCATACTTAGAGGGCATTTGCCTAGGGTATCGTGGTATACCTGTCATGTCTAGTGATTTGAAGAGCTTGGATGACCATTGCTTTTGGTTATTGGCTTGGTTTGGATTAACAGTCTGAGTTCCTGTGCTAGACATTGTGTTCAAGGGAAGATTGCCTTCAAATAATGATTCTACTACAGGAGAGTTTCGGGGAGGTTTTCTTCTAAATGACTGGAGAGGGTTGGTGTACCTCCCTGAGGTTTGTGGAGTCGCTAGATAGTTTTCTTGAAACTATCAAAGGGATGAGGGGATCACCCTTAATGGAGTTGCTAGGTAAGCTTTGCAAAGCAAAGGCTTTTGAGGAAAGGCTTACTGAAAAGTGTCGTCTTTGAAGAGAATTGACTCAGTGTTCCCCGGTAACGGCGCCAAAATGTTATCGCACAATTTAACTTGTCCAAAAGGGAAAGGCAAATGGAGTTAAAATTGGCGTAACAGGAGGTTGTCCTATCACTGTCACCTTAATAAGACACCTCTTTCTATCTAGGAGTGAAAGCCCAGGGGAGACGTCCCCGGTGACCTGGGGGTTTGAGAAGGCAAAGGTTGAGGTATCAAGAAAAGTTATCCCCTCTCACAAGTCACACCAATCAGAAAGTCCCAAAGGTTTAACAAAATGAAGCAACGATATGCTTAAGTGTACCTGCCCAGAACAAGACAACAAGAAAACACTATTTCGCAAGTACAATTGATGTTAGTGCTTCGTAAAACCTTGGACTTGTCAATGAAAGCAATAAGTTGATATAAGATTAAGCAAACAGAAATCTATAACAGCAATGTATATGTAATGATGGCTTCACAATTATTGCCTTAAACAAGCTTCAAAATGACCCAAAATGATAATCTAACAATAGCAATATGCTAGCACTTGTCAAAAGCTAATGAGGCAATGTAAAAATCAACTTTAATAATTGCTTTTAGGAGCTTTTACTGCTGTAATAATTGGTTGTAGCTTACTTTTGTTACAGCAGCAAGAATGTTAGTAGATTAGTCTAATCTAGGGTTAGGAAAGGTTAGCAAATAGCTTGAAGTATAAGATTTAAGAGTTGTTCTCATCAATCAATCAAGTATAAGGTCTAGATCAGTGTCTTTAGGGTTAATGGAGTCACTTTTTGCAGAAGCAATCTTTAAGGAAACAAATGATAATGTGTGAACTAAGGACAAGAGGGATGATGGTCGAGGTGTTGGTAACCCAAGGCCTCAATCAACAAACCCTAGAAGGAAAACGGCTACTAGGAAGTAGGTAACCCTAGGCCCTAGCGGTTTTCCTTCTTCTTTAGCTCAAGCTTGAGGTAAATAAAGGCTTGATGAAGCAAATGATGTTAGAGTGCTACAATGGTAGGGCTCTAGCACATGCTTCAAAGGATAGGTTTTCTAGCAAAATCTAGTAGGTGAAAAGCTATTGAGATAAGGACAATACCATGTGCTTAATCTCCTAGGGTTTTAAGCTAGCAATTTCATAATCTTAGTAAAATGCAAAGTAAAGATATTATAACCATTCAAAGGAAAGAAGAATTGCAGAAATTCACTTACATTCACCAAGAATAATCTAGCAAATACCCTAGTTGAAGACTTTCCACCAAGAAAATGCCAAAATACACCAAGATAAGCCTCCTCCAAGAGTTGCGCACCACTTAATTTCAGCCAATAAGCCTTAAAGAGGCCGAATTTCATACCTCACTTGTGTGAGTGAAAGAATGATGAAAAAATGCAAGGGACAAATCCCTTATTTATACAATCAAAATGACCTTTAATTACAAAATTAGGTCAAAAAGGCCGACATGGCCAGTTTACATGAAAAATCCAATATTACACATAATTGTCAAATAAAACCCTAAATTTATCTTTTTAGGGTGACATCATGCCCCTCCTAGGCTGACGGTAGCCTTCTTGTTGGAACGTTAGCCCTCCAAGTGAAACGTTGGGGCTCAAAACCCCTCAAGAATTGCCACACATGTCAACCAAAGTCGTCCTCAAGCTGGATACCTCAATTGGGTGACATCAAGGCTCTGAATGATGACGTCAAGGGCCTTCAAGGGCCAACATCATGGTGGGAGGGAAAGACCCCCCTCGGTCCAGGCCTGACAAGCTGTCTCTGGTGGAATGTCCTCCTCTCTCTCTGGTGCAAGCCTCTAGTATATGTCTGCCCCTGGTGGGGTCTCAGCATCCATGTGGTGGGCTTTTATCCCTATGGAGGTTCGAGCTAATCATCTCCCCATATGTACCTATCCGTCGGGCGTGGTCCTGCAACAACAAGAAGTACGCCCTCCATGGGCTCACAAGTCACAGGGATCATAGCAATGTCAATCACATCTAATAATCAAGTTACCCAAACATGTGCATAAAACCCCCCTTTCCCAGACAAGTGCTCAAAGAAGTAATGTTATTCTACAAGCCAGGTTTGGAGAGGGTTTCAGAACGTCCTATTGGGCTAATTCTCCTTAGGTGTGGGATGTTTCCCAGGTGAAGACCAATCTAGGTAATGTAAGTGCATGAGATGGTATGGGGATGTTTGGGCAAGGGGTGCAGTGATGACAGGGAAATGTAGGGCTTACCTGTGGGTGCCTCTGAAGAGGGTGTCTTGCACCTTATCATGGATGCAAATGTTTCCTAGCCCATTCAATGCCTTTTTACTTTATTATCTTATTGCTTTTTCTTTCAAGAGAATAGTTGGGGGACACTGCCCTGGCGTGGTGACCAGTGGTGATAGTGTTACCCACAAGCATTTCACGGAGATGAGAAGGTTGGCTCGTGATGAGACCCCCTTTCTCTTGGTTATGCTACCAAGAGTCACTACCCTGACGTGGTGACCAGCTGAATAGTAGTGTCATACCACTACATGCCTATGGACCTAATAGGATGGCTCGTGATGAGGCCCCCTATCCACCAACTAGGTCTTGAGTTTTATCTTTTTATGGGTCCCCCTTTTTTCTTGTTGAGAAGCCTTTTATTGCTTTCTCGGGGATCCTTGGGCGAAGCATCTCAAGGTTTGATCTTCTGGCTTTTATCTTTTGCCAGCTACTTTTACCCTCTGGGCCTTTAGCCCCTTCTTCCCACAAGGCAAGGTACAACCCTTTACTAGCTTGGAAAACCCAGTGCCCGAACCAATGCAGGGGATAGATGAGAGGGAAGATAATGAAAAGTGATAAGTATGGTGGGAATGGACGTTGACCTTTCATAAACCCACCCAGTGGCAACTCACTCCTAAGGGAACCAACTTGCTAGGGCATTCTGTCATCCCCCCAAGTATGGACAAGTTAAAAGGCATAAAGTCCAAGCAGACGTCATGAAGCAAAGGAGAATTGAATGCACATATTCAAATGTTTTGAGAATCAAAGTGACACATACCATGATACCTGGACTCATTACCTCATGGAGCAAGACCCACTGTTGCTTCAGGACCTGGCCGATGGGATGGATGTTGTTGTTGCTAATAGGATGGAGGCGCTGAAGAAGAAGGATGAGCCCTCCAGGGCCAGGCTCAATTCAATATGGCTCTCGGTACTCCATATCTAGGACCTGTGGGCCTCGAGACATAATCTCCTTAGTTATCCCTAGGCTAGGGGATAACAGGCCCATTGTAATGTTCCTGACTTGGCTAGTCTAGGAAACGTTGTTAATGTGTGTGTAGGATCAAAGGTTTACAACATATAAATGATCATACAAATAATAAACGTGACAAAGGACTGCAAAGTTTGTATTATGATATCTCTGTGAATTACAAAATGGCCGAATGCGGCTGAATAACTGACAATATTCGACTAGATCAACATACAAAGGATCTTAGCCGAAATATAAATAAGCAACTGCGGCTGAATAAAATAACAACACTCGGCTAGATCAAAAGACAAAAGGATCTTAGCCGGAATACA
>JZKD02S0247664.1:0-21133 GCA_000966675.3 Picea glauca
TGTCATATATTCTACCTCCACAATCACTGTCAGTCTATCCAATGAGTCTCAAATCTTATTAAGTAGAATACATAATGCCAAAATATTTTGTTCCATTCACATATCTCATAATTTGTTTTCCTACCTTCCAATGTGATTCTTTTGGAGTTTCCATGAACCTTGAAATTAGGCTCACCCCATACATAATATCATCCCTTATTGTTGTTAGATACATAAGACTACCTACCAATCTTTTAAACAGTGTGGATTCCACCTTGGACCCTTTATGTTCCTTTCTTAACTTCAATCATGTTATGACAGGTGTTGGGGATGCTTTGGAATTTATCATATTGAATATTTTCAAAATTTAATACACATACTTATATTGTGAGATAAATATACCATATTTGGACTCGTGAACTTCTATTCCCATAAAATATCTCATATACCCCAAATCCATCATTTCAAATTCATCCTTCATGACTGACTTAAATTGTTCTATGCCAAAATCACCTGTAAATATTAAATCATCTACATATAAAGAAGCAATTAACATGTTACCTTTCTTATTTTCTTTGATGTACAATGTTTGCTCACTTTCACTTCTCTGAAATCCATTATTTGTAAGATAGGAATCTATCTGACTGTACCAAGCTCTGAGAGCTTGTTTTAACCCATACAGTTCCTTCTTCAATATACACACTTTGTTTTCTTTTCTTCGAAATTCATATCCTTGTGGTTGTTCCACGCACACTTATTCTTCTAAGTTTCCATTTAAAAATGTTGACTTTACATCCATTTGGTAAATTGGCCACTTGTTCTGTGTGGCAGTGGCTAACACAGTTATGACTGTGTCCATGCGCGCAACTGGTGCAAAAGTTTAACTGAAATCAATTCCAGGTTACTGTGTTAAAACTCTTGCAACTAACCTTGACTTGTGCTTTTGAACGTTTTCTTCTACATCTTTCTTGGTTTTATAAATCCACTTCACACTTATCACATTCTTGTCTTCAGGCATATCTACCAATTTACATGTCTAATTTTTCTCTATGCATATGATTTCTTCATCCATGGCTTGTTCCCTTATATCATCTTTGACAACTTCTTCAAATGTTAATTGATCATCTATTTGTGAAAATAGAGGAAAACTAAAAATGAATTTGTTGTGTGCTCATTATATATGTCTCACATACTTCTTGTCTTCCTTGGTAACAAACTTGCCAATGTTCGACCTAGGGATGTAGAACTACTTTGAGTGCTTACTAGAGTTTGTTGCACTCTAGGTGTAGACTGCACACTTACTGATCTTACTTGAGTATTCTGCGTTGTAATATGTATCGCAGTGCCAAGTGTAGAAGGGAATGTCACTAACTTGTACAAGGTGTTTGAGCCACCTCTTCTTCTTCTATGTGATCATGTTCAATGATATTGACTATATTTTCTATGCTTCCATCGCATGCTTCATTCTCTCCAAATTGAACATCACGACTGATTATGAATTTTATTGCGAGAGGATCATACAACTTGTATTCTTTTGTATCTTTAGAATACCCCAAAAATATACATTTATGTCCTTTGTTGTCAAGCTTCTTTCTCATCTCATCTCGAACATGTGCATATGTGACACAACCAAAATTTTTTAAGTGCACCACATTATGCTTCATACCTGCCCAAGGTTCTAGAGGAACTATGTTCTTCACACTCTTTGTTGGAGATATTTTTTTAGAGATATGTTCATGATGTATACTGCAATTGCTACTGCTTTAGCCCAATAATCATTTGACAAATGTTTGGGTGCAAACATACTGTGTGCCATTTCCACGATGGTTTTGTTCTTTCTTTCTGTGATACCATCCTGTAGTGGTGTATATGGGGCGGTAAATTTATCATAGATGCCATGAAATTTACAAAATTTTTGAAACTCTCTTGAAATGTATTCTCCTCCTTTGTCAGTTCTTAGACACTTGATGTAATAACCACTCTGCTTCTCCATAAGTGATTTGAACTGCTAAAAATAACCCAATGTGTGAAATTTATGTTTTAAGAAATAAATCCATGTCTTGAAAAATCATCAATGAGTGTCATAAAATTAGTACTTCCTCCTATAGATGGTGTTTTCATTGGTCCAAAAATATCTGAATGTATAGTTTCTATTGGATCTTTTTCTCTGTATGAATTGCCAACTCGAAATGATTCTCTATGTTGTTTTCCAGAAATTTATCCTTCACATATTCTTTTTGGTTTTTTATTGAATGGAAAGCCTTTTACAATATCCTTTGTGTGTAGAAGCTTCAGACCTCCAAAGTTTAAATTTCCAAATATGAAATCCCATAGCCAGGAATCATCCTATACTTCAGATTTGAATGTTTCCTACATCTTTGTGCCACTTTCTTCTTTCTTGATATTGTGTACATTATTTTCTTCATTGGCACTGCGTAATTTTTGTTGTAAATGCAATGTCTAATTGTGTATCTTTTACTTTACCAACAACTAGCATTGTATTCCTCTTCTTGGATGGCTTCAATGTCAATGGGAAATTTTTGTTACTTGTCATCTGAATTCTTGCAATAAGTCGATTGCTTGGATATTTTTCCATAATAACACAATGATTATCTTCCATATAGATTCTACATCCTTTATGTAACAATTGTCCTATGCTCCTCAGATTATGCTTCATACCAGAAACATAATATACATCAGGCATGAATTTTTGTTCTCCTTGTTTACTTAAAATGTTTCTACTACCTTTGCATGAGACAATGACTTGGATGTCTATTCCATGTGTAACCTCGGTTTGGACTGACTTATCCTAACTAGAAAACAATTCTAAGTTTCTTGTCATGTGATTACTGCATCTTGAATCTAGATAGCATATGTCACAGGGACTTTCTTGAGCAACATTGCATTCAATTGGTGATACTATAGGTATTTCTTCAAACGCGCACCATAAACATAGGAATAGAGGTACTATTTGCATTGTGTGATTGATCTTGACCTTGCTTGTTCTGATTATGTTGTCTTTTTTTGCACTCATATGCATAATTTCCATACTTTTTACACTAATGACACTCAATCTTTGATTTATCAATTCTCTGACTACTTGGATGATGATATTTGGGTTTTGACCTCTTCCACTAGTGTTTCCAGGACTGCTATTCCGTCCACCTCTAGAAGAACTTCTTCCTTTGCCTTTAGAGATAGCTCTCCCCCTTCCTCTAACACAACTTATAGATGATTGCGCAGAAAATTCATTCTCTAATGACATATTTGACCTATTCAATTTTTGTTCACGATTAATGAGGGAATTTTGCAGTTCATCTATACTAAACTGACTCAGGTCTTTGTTCTCTTCTAGAGTCACAACAAGGGTATCAAATTTAGGAGGAATAATCCTAAGTAACTTTTCAACAACTTTTCTTTCTATGGTTTCTCCATTAGAGTTAATTTGATTTATCAGGCCAATAATATGGGTGTAAAATGAATCTACTGAATCTGTGTCTTTCATTGATAGAGTTTCAAAATCTCTTCTAATAATTTGTAGTTTTGAAGTCTTGACTTTGTCCATACCTTGACAAGATGTTTGTAATATGTCCCATGCCTCCTTGGCTTGCTTTGTTGATGCAACTCTTGGGAGTATGCTCTCATGCATGGCTTGATGTATGAAAAACATCATCTTTCCATCCTTCTTCCTTTAATATTTCAAAACATCCTTCTCAACTTTTGTGAGTGCATTATATGTTGCCTAGTCTCTTGGTTCCACATAGCCATTTTCGACTATATCCCATACATATTGACCTCAGAACAATGCCTTCATGGTCAAATACCATAACTCTTAATTCTTTCCTGTAAAGTGGGAGGTTGTAGATTTGAAGTAGAAGCCATATTTCACCTTATGATAGAGTTGTTGCTCTAATAAAATTTCCCTGATCAACCTGTTATGATAAAATTGTTCTAATAAACTTGTTCTAATCAACCTAATCTGATACCATGATCCAGACGGATCTTGGTGGCCGCCCACCTTGTCCAACTGGCTCAAAACAAGTTTTTGGCAACTTATTATTTTTAGCAGTGTTTTGGTTCCTTAAATTTTGGGGCCTAAATGATGATTTTTCATGATCAGGCACCTCAATGATAGCCACAGTCTCTTATTTATCCCCCTAAATGAATTTCCTCATCAATGCCTTTCCAATCAGCTAGCATGCACTCAAAACGAAGATCGTATGCAAAAGTTACTACCCCAGGAAGTTGATGTACTAACTTACCCCAACATGGCCCACATGATTTTGAGGCTTCATCTCATAGGGTTAGGATTTTGGATGTTTAGGGTTTTTTCATTCTTGTTTATTGTAAAAATTCCTATAGAGCCTCATTGTACTCATCTTCTTGCAAATGAGGGTAGTTGTCACATATCTTCTCAGAGATAAGCTACCACCATTCTAGCAAGCTTGGTTAACTTTGCATTTTACAGTTTTCAACATATTTCTTATTTAATAGAAGCCAAGTTTGACTGTATCTCTGTTATTTTTCACTATTTCTTTGTGTTAATATTATAAGTCTGTGGTTTCATTTCGTTCCGCTCATAAATATGGATCAGTGTTATCAGAGCAGTCTGCTTGGCATTTTTTTAATTCATTTCCCTCATGTGATCATGGTATAGAGAGTTGGGTCTCGAACTTGTTTCTCTTGAGAAAAAATTCTCTCATATGCGTAAGAAAATTTCCAAGGTGGGTGAAAACAAATATGATAGGACAGGGGATCCTTTCAAAATGTTTCTTGAGGAATCCCTTGAGTGATAGAGGAACGAGATGATGGACAAATTTGCACAAATCCTTCAACAGATGCTGACAAGCGACACATCCACCTCAACTGGAGGCGCCACCCCCTTCAGGGTACAAATCAATTATTATATTCCTATATTTGAAGGTCAAATAGATGTCGATGTCGTAGATAAATGGTTAAGCCTTCTAGAAGGGTATTTTTTTGTCCACAACTTTTCTGATAAAGAAAAGATTACATTTGCACTCCTCAAGGTTGTTGGAGCCGCCTTTTTCATTTGGTTAAAATCTATTTTAAAGGTCAAATGTCAATTCTTAAGTTCTTTTTCGCTTCGTGACATTCACCTACTAAAAATCTTAGTAGTCTCGACATGCAAAATAGCGGGAGATGTGATGTTTCATAAGTTACCACTTTTATCATGAAACAAAGGTTGTTTCTCTTCGTACCTCAGAATATCTCTCTTCGGGAGTTACAAGTCACAAGATTTACAAACCCTGATGTGCGAGGTCACGAAAAGTTTCAAAATCTTACCTCAAGTGAAAGCTAAGAGTGGGACCCTGTAAACCCCAGTCAAATGATGTTAGAATTTCGCGTCTCGGCATTTACTCTCTCCTAAAACATTACCATCATAACCGTGAAAGATGAAGCCGTGAGATCCTCACATAAGTAACCTGAGTTAACGTCCAGAGTGTTTAGTCTGACCATGGTTAAATCCTCTCGGGATTTTGCAACTCAGCATAAGTTCTGCCCGGAAACTATACCCTCGAAGAACCAAGCCGCGAAGTCGTGATATAAATTAAAACATGATTAATAAAACACTTAATCTGATTACGTCCTCACTTAACTAAATCTAATCATTGCAATCTCGGGTTTTATAGGCTCGAAAGGTCAAAGTTAAAAGTCTCGATACGGCGAACACCGAAATGTTGATTTAAATCCTGATTAAGGAAGCCAATCCAACCTAATCAATGTTTAATGCAAATGATAATAATGCACAGTTTACGAGATAATTTCAAATATTCCTTGCGCCATCTTGTGCCACAAACCGTCGAATTTTATGGCATTAATTGGAAATAAGGAGAAACAACAAAGTAAGGATATGGTTTTTATTGCCAAAATCTCTATTTAATTATGACTAGACCATTATGTTTGTAAGGACATCGATATGTTAAATGGTCTAAAATATAGATCTTTTGCTTCCTATTTTATTCATAAACTTCATTTCTATCCGACATAGAGAAGTTTTTCTCAGTAAGCTAACTTCTATATGTATACACATTTTTATTGCAGAAGAGCAAAGTTACAATTCCCTGTCATGGCCCCGCAAAAAGTATCCAAGGCAAGCGCAGAGGTTTCAGGACAAGGTTCTGATAATATTTCAGATACTTCACCTCGAAGAATTGATTGCATACGAACCTAGTCATACGTCTCATAGGTGTTTCATTCACAGTTGGTGAACTAATCAGATGATTCTAATGACAATGAGACATACGACATGACTACCAAATACAAGATCATCATCCAGGAAGAGATGCAAAAAGTAGTAGCCCGAACACATCTTCTACCTTACTATGACATGATTCGATGGCCGCTATATCATGTAGACATCCCTACCAGAAACATCATCATCAAGTAGGGGGTCATTGTTGGGACCTTCAGACCAGAAAGCCTACATGTTATGTACAGATTACCATCCACGTCAGACTTCTTGTACAATGCAGAGTTTCTAGATGGTTTTAAAAAGAAGGAATGCGAGCAATACGCGAAAAGTTTATCTAATTTGATTAAGGATTGGGTCTCACACCCAGCGAAGTTCAGGGCAGACAACAATGGAATTTATTCCATATCTTCTTTGGAACCATAGTTCAAATACGTAGCGATGATGACCTGTAGATTGTACGGGAGGGAAGACACCACGCATTTTTTCCTCCAATGGGTGCCCTTGATATACTCAGTAGCAGAAGTTTCTTCTTTCGACTGGGCTAAAATATTATCAGATAGCCTAACCAATCGGGTTACAGAATATCGGACACAAAAAGAGAGCGGGAAAGTTGCTTCATTTTTTATGTCCGCGTATCTCATGGACACAGTATGTTCCATGACACCTTTTCCCTTGATGAATTGGAGCTGGGCTCCATCGGATGCTGAGCCAGTCCATGTATACCATTCTAAGCTTTGGGAGGACAAGGCTTCAGATTTCGTATACGAAATCTTCAACTGGGTGATGGCACCGCTGCATGTTGCCATCTTCGGTAATCCGCCACCTAGGATATTGGATAACATCACAACAAATTTAAGCAGAGTGGTTGATTGGTATGTGGAGAAAGAATTCTCATACATCAGGGTGTTCGGCACTTCCGTACCTCCACATGCTTTACCCTTACTTATGCCCGATAGGCTATCTTGTCATGAGATCGCCAGGCAAACTGTAATTGGCGGTATAAGTAAAGAACTAAAAGGGTATTCAAAAAAGGTATGTCCACCTTTTCCTATTCATTTAAACACCTATTCATTATTAGACTTCGGGCATACAAAGGCCGAGGCAACAACCCTAGAAGATATAAATTTGGTTCATATCGAATTCAAGAAACACGATCCACATAGGGTTGTGAGTAATCATTTGGCCAGTTGTGTCCTTAAAATATTTGAGCACGAGAATTCACCTCGTGATGATATTTTCCGAGGCCCAAAATCTTATGACGAGGTTTTGGCTCGAATACAAGCCTTGTCCCCCGAAGAGAGGGCTGATGTTGTTAGATTCCAAGAGCACAGGCGGAGTTTCCTTCCTCTAGTATTATGGGGTGAATATATGATGATAGCAAAGAAAAAACAAACAGAAGCCGGAGGCTCTAAAGGTTCAGCGCCCGACCAAGAAGGACAACAGGATAAAGAAGAGCAAGTTGGGGGCCCGAAACTGGAAGCTGAGCCTTCCGGTCCTCCAAGCGAGTTGACTTTGGTTATTACTCCCGATAAATCTTCTAAACAGGTTGAAAATCCCATCGCATCCATTACCCCCCTACAGTCTGCAAAGGAAATCCAAAATGCAAGTTGGATTTTGGGTGAAAAATTGACACCTATAGCAGTTGAAGAGCTCCCTTCAAATGAATTATTCTTCGATAAGAAGAGGAAAGTGGTTGTGAGACAAGAACTCTACCAAGAGGCAGGTACTGTCTCTAAGAAATATAAAATTTTAACTGATGGGAAAGATATGAAGAAAGTAGAGTTCACGACGCAAATAGTAGGAAAACTAGGTTCTTTAGCCACGACAAATCAATATTCAGTCGGGACCCTGAAGGATCAACTAAAACAAAAGAATCGTTTGATCAAGACACTAGAAGATAAACTATCTACAACAGAGGCTGCTGCTACAGATCGGGCGAGTGCGACTTTAGAGCAAGCAAGAATAAAAGATCAAAAATAAATCGAGCAGCTTAAAGTCGATCTCGAATAGGCATAGTTGAAGGTTCAGACGAGTCAGACTCAGATAAGCTAGCAGGGAGAATTGATAGACCAGCTTCGAACCAAACTAGAATTCGCCGAAAGCCAGATAATTGATATCGGGATATTTAAATCCCAAGCAATAGAGATTAGAAAAAGGTTATC
Source organism: Picea glauca (assembly GCA_000966675.3). NCBI lineage: Eukaryota > Viridiplantae > Streptophyta > Pinopsida > Pinales > Pinaceae > Picea > Picea glauca. The sequence goes on from JZKD02S0247664.1 coordinate 8,359, forward strand.
GGCGGCACAACAGGGTTTTCTTGCAAAAGTGTAAACAATTCAAAGCAACTTCCAACTCATCGATCAGGTGTTGGAAAACCTCTCTCTTAAATAAAGGGATGTCGAAGCAGCTCGGGTGGCATTCCAGGAGGCTATTATAGCCACAACGAGAAGGGAAGCAAGCAGTAGTTCTAGTTTTCCCATCACAGAGCAGACCAGGGGTAATATCTTGTTGAAAGAATGGGAGCGAANGATGCTGAGCCAGTCCATGTATACCATTCTAAGCTTTGGGAGGACAAGGCTTCAGATTTCGTATACGAAATCTTCAACTGGGTGATGGCACCGCTGCATGTTGCCATCTTCGGTAATCCGCCACCTAGGATATTGGATAACATCACAACAAATTTAAGCAGAGTGGTTGATTGGTATGTGGAGAAAGAATTCTCATACATCAGGGTGTTCGGCACTTCCGTACCTCCACATGCTTTACCCTTACTTATGCCCGATAGGCTATCTTGTCATGAGATCGCCAGGCAAACTGTAATTGGCGGTATAAGTAAAGAACTAAAAGGGTATTCAAAAAAGGTATGTCCACCTTTTCCTATTCATTTAAACACCTATTCATTATTAGACTTCGGGCATACAAAGGCCGAGGCAACAACCCTAGAAGATATAAATTTGGTTCATATCGAATTCAAGAAACACGATCCACATAGGGTTGTGAGTAATCATTTGGCCAGTTGTGTCCTTAAAATATTTGAGCACGAGAATTCACCTCGTGATGATATTTTCCGAGGCCCAAAATCTTATGACGAGGTTTTGGCTCGAATACAAGCCTTGTCCCCCGAAGAGAGGGCTGATGTTGTTAGATTCCAAGAGCACAGGCAGAGTTTCCTTCCTCTAGTATTACGGGGTGAATATCTGATGATAGAAAAGGAGCAACAAACAGAAGCCGGAGGCTCTAAAGGTTCAGCGCCTGGCCAAGAAGGACAACAGGATAAGGAAGAGCAAGTTGGGGGCCCAAAACTGGAAGCTGAGCCTTCCGGTCCTCCAAGCGAGTTGACTTTGGTTATTACTCCCGGGAAATCTTCTAAACAGGTTGAAAATCCCATCGCATCCATTACCCCCCTACAGTCTGCAAAGGAAATCCCAAATGCAAGTTGGATTTTGGGTGAAAAATTGACACCTATAGCAGTTGAAGAGCTCCCTTCGAATGAATTATTATTCGATAAGAAGAGGAAAGTGGTTGTGAGACAAGAACTCTACCAAGAGGCAGGTACTATCTCTAAGAAATATAAAATTTTAACTGATGGGAAAGATATGAAGAAAGTAGAGTTCACGACGCAAATAGCAGGAAAACTGGGTGCTTTCGCCACGACAAACCAATATTCAGTTGGGACCCTGAAGGATCAACTAAAACAAAAGAATCGTTTGATCAAGACACTAGAAGATAAACTATCTACAACAGAGGCTGCTGCTACAGATCAGGCGAGTGCGACTTTAGAGCAAGCAAGAATAAAAGATCAAAAAAAAATCGAGCAGCTTTAGGTCGATCTCAAATAGGCATAGTTGAAGGTTCAGACGAGTCAGACTCAGATAAGCTAGCAGGGAGAATTGATAGACCAGCTTCGAACCAAACTAGAATTCGCCGAAATCCAGATAATTGATATCGGGATATTTAAATCCCAAGCAATAGAGATCAGAAAAAGGTTATCGGCGGCACAACAGGGTTTGCTTGCAAAAGTGTAAACAATTCAAAGCAACTTCCAACTCATCGATCAGGTCTTGGAAAACCTCTCTCTTAAAGAAAGGGATGTCGAAGAAGCTCGTGTGGCATTCCAGGAGGCTATTATAGCCACAACGAGAAGGGAAGCAAGCAGTAGTTCTAGTTTTCCCATCACAGAGCAGACCAGGGGTAATATCTTGTTGAAAGAATGGGAGCGAAATATATCCGAAGGCAAACAACAAGCTTCGAAGATGAGGAAATCTTGCGAAGAAATTTTCGGTTTGTTAAGTGATATTTGTTTGGGTTCTGATGGTGAAAGTGGCATGGAGATACTGGGTCAGATCAATACAGCTAAATATATGCTAAATACAAGGAAAATGAAGAAAGAGAATTACCCGAAATATCACAAATAACTCAAATAGACATAGTGCAAATAGACAAATGGCTAATTAAACTGAGTATGTTGTTATTCTCTATCAATGCCAAAGATCAACATGTGGAGGGAAAGTTGTCGCTATTGATGAAAGGCTGTTATATTTTTGAGGCAAATAATCAAGCAGAGCCATCTAAGTTGATATCATAACTGGTGGAGAAGTGCATTATTTGCACGGAGCATGCGAAGAGGCAGGTTTCGGGTACCAAATGAGAACAAAGATAAAGAAACGAAACGTTTTGACTCCTTGATTGTAACAGAAAACCTTTGGAACTATTGAGATTCCAGCACAAAAGAATTTTGTATAAATATACATTTTGGAGAAAGAAAAAAGGGCTAGACCTTTTTGATCAATTGTAATAGAGACTCTCTCTTTCGAGACTTAATACAAAGCAATCCGAAGATTCCTAATTCCGTCACTACTGTGTTATGAGTTTGTTCTTTCTGTTATTTCATTTTCATTCTTATTTCACTTATATACATCTGATGAATGTTGCATTGCAATTTAGTAACACCTCTACTGCAGTGATTAATATTTAGCTATCTATTGTTTACAATTTTTCCTCTGTATTGGCTACTTGTAGGTACAAGACCTGTAAATCTTTAGGTTGTCATATTTTATGCTTCATCGGACCATTTCTTATCTTGTTTTCTTCTTTTGTTTACAGAGTGAGATTCTCTCTTGATAGGAGTCTTATTCTATAGACAACTTAATGTTTTTCCCATAATTCATACACCATTTATTTCAAATATAACACAGTTACAGAAAAAGGCCTTTGGTTTGTATTTTGCTTTTAATATTGATTTCTAAAGTTCTCTTTTATAAAATCAAAATTGATACAGTATAAAACTTTTCAGATTTCCTTAAATTTTTTTGTTCCTCTATGACTGTCCCTGTTGTAAGACAACCCAATATTGAACCCAGTTTGACAGATCAAACCCATATTGCTTTAAATCTTTTTGATACCATACTTAAAATGGCTAACACCCGGGTAGAACTTGAACGTTCATGGGATGCAATTGAAAGGGATATAAACATCCAGGAATAGTTGGAAGCCAAGCAGTGACAGCCTAGAAACCATCCTTAGTTTCCTTTCCCGAAGGTATACCCTCCTATTTTTTACATCTTACGAACTTTCAGATGCCTAGACATTGTACTTTTTTAAAGCCTTAACTACACACTCTGGAACAACAAAGGTCGTCCCCCATGTCAAAGATTGGTGGGAGAATTTATGTGAGAAAAATGAAATAAAGGGATGCACATTATTTGTAGTTTCACCCACTTGGGGTTCCTTCAGGGATGATATTAAGGAACAATACTACCATGTTGGAAGTTATGATGATTTGTATACAAGATGAAAGAAACAGTGACAAAAAAGAGACCAAACAATGCCATAGTTCACAAATTTATTCCATACCTTGTGCACCAAGTTGGGTATCAAATGTTTTGAGAGACATTTGGTGCTCAAGTATCGCGGCGGCCTGCATAGATACATCTAGAAAGAAATGGATTTTTTGAACATCTCATCCTTGGGTGCAGCCTATCGATATATCGTCAAAATCAAGCATAAGTTGAAACAAAAGATGTAGTAGTTTGGGTCTGGGAACCCCTCATAGCAGAAGCAAGGAAAGGGTAGCCCCATCCCGCATAACAAAGGATAGAGAAAATATGGGAAACCTCAGGACAACCAGTCCAAGATGCAAGAAAAGAAGGACAATGGGAAGACAAAGAAAGATACCGGGAAGTGGTGCGACAACCATAAGAGCCCATGGAATAACACTGTTGATTACCTCTGAAAGCAGTCATTGGTAGTTGAGCTAAAAACCTCTGAATGAGATGTGGGTTTTGACTCTGATTTAGAAATAGAAAAGGGGAGATGGATCATTGATGCGAAGTCTAGTGCCACCGTTTCTACCACCAAGATCAAGTCTTATGAACTTGATGAGCCAGAGGAAGGCAAGCACCTATTTCATTCACATATGTGGGTAAAAATCACTCTGATGCACTTAATCATTCATAGTGGTAGCTATAAGAACCTCATATCAACATAGGTCATCAAGAGGCTAGCCCTGCTCACAACTCCGCATCCCAACCCTACACCATCGGATGGCTCTGTCAAGGAAGTGATCTTCGTGTCAACCAAAAGTGTCTCATGTCATAGGACATCAAGCCATTCAAAGATGAGGTATTATGTGATGTTTCTCCCCTTGAATTTTGTATGGTTTTTTGGCCAACCTTATTTATGGAAATGCCATGTTGTATATGAGTCTATGCCTCGCAGTGTTATTGTTACTTTGAACAGGAAATTGTACAKGATACGTGAGGTAGTCCCACCTAGTGTTATTTCCTTGATCTCTTCCAATAAATGTAGGAAGGTCATTTATCATACTCGGAAGTTTTTCTTCGTCATGATTCCCTCTAAGAGTGAGCAAAAGGTTGCAGCCACATCCATGGGCTCCATGTTTTCCCTCTCCACGCAGCAGAAGCAAGTGGGTAAGGTCGTGGAAGAATACAAAGGCATCTTCTCATCACCTACTCGGGTACCTCTTCTATTTCAGTTCAAGCATCCAATCGATATGACCCCCATCGCACCACTACCCAATGGGCCAGTCTATCGCCGCTCTCTACTATAAAATTAGGAGATCAAGTGTTAGATCCAAGAACTTCTCCACAAGGGGAACATCCGACCCAACTCGTCACCTTTTCAAAGCCCAATTGTGCTGGTGCAGAAGAAAGATGGGACTTGGCGACTCTCCATTGATTACCGGGACCTAAATAAAATCAAACTTACAAACTGGTACCCAATTCCCCGAATCGACGATCTCCTTGATCACCACAACGGGGCCAAATAATTCAGTAAGATTGATCTGAAGTATGGCTACAATCAGATCCTAATAGAACCAACATATGTATGAAAAATTGTCTTCAAGTCAAAAGAAGGTCTTTTTGAGTGGATGGGAATCCCCTTTGGTTTGAAAAATTCACGCAGCCACACTCCTCGGAGCACACCCTCTCTCACAGGATCTTCTTCTTCTCAGCCTGAAGAACTCCAAGGTTCTTCTATTTCCCTATCGGGAAATCTGCACCCCACAGATTCTCTTCTGCGCGATCCCCCCTTCTTTACTTATCGGAGGATCGGAACTCGCGGCTTCGCCAGTTCACTGTCAATCACAAGGCTCTCGAATCCCCGAGACTCGATGGCTCAATCAACGTTGACCTCTTCCCCTGTCGGGATTTCTCTTATCACGGTTTCGCTACTCGCGATGTCGTGCACTTTGATTTGCCGACTCCCGATACCCGACGCACCGAATCTCTGATGCGCATGTGCGAGTTGACTTTCTCTACTTCCCATCGCTTCTATCAGGATTTTTGGATTCACGGGATCGCGAATCCTGGAGCCAAAGGATTCGGGACTTGACTTTTCCCGATCCTCGATACTGTGCCACCTGTACTCCACTAGCTCCTACTATGGCCCACACGACTCTCCCGTCGGGATATCGTGGATCGCGATTCCAACCTGTCTATGTATCTTGTCTTCAAAACCCACGATATGCCGAAATCCGACTCCTCGAAATCTCCTGACACGCATCCTCAACAATGAACGGTTCAGATCTTGTCGGGATATCGCGGGTCGCGATATTGCAATTCTTGTTGAAATATTTTGGGGCTTCGACTTACGAATCCCCGATACACGATACCAAGTGTAGATATGACGGTCCTGGTGACTTGAATCGACGGCTCTGCCCCTCCTGAGCTTTGAACCTTTGGACGTTCCGCCGTAACGTCCTTGCACCTCCGTAAGATCCAACGGCCCACCGAACTTCGTGAAATATCCTCACAGGATTTTGACCGTCCGTTCTTCCTTTGCCAAATCTGCAAAATGAAGAAGTGTCTCTCCACGAGACTCATTCACTCGCTTGCCAACCTGCGACGCTTCCCTCAGACTTCCAACAACAACTTCCCTGCACTTATCCTTCAGTGAATTCGAAGGCCTACTCCTTCTGAGCTTTCTTACGACTTCAATATTCTTGGAAATCTCTTGCACACACTCCTTGCAGAAACCCTTCAACCTCGACTGAGTGTTGAAGTCTCTCGACTCTGCGCACTCTTGCAGCAACAGTCTTTTAAGATTTACTCAGGTTCGCAACCTTGAGGCTTTCCCTTGGCCTGCACACTCCTTGCACGACGTTGTGCCTATCTGCACCTTCGAGGAATGAGAACAAGAGCTATCTCTAATTGAACCCTTCCGTCAACGCACTCCTTGCGGACAATTCGACTGCACTCCTTGCAGGAATTCTCTGGCTCAATTAGAGAAACAATTGAAACTCATTCTATCTCCCTCTTAGAATTCAATTCAACCATGAAATCACATACACAGCACATAAAATCAAATGTATGACAGGAAATAAACATTCATGAGCATAACAACATCAACACAGAGAATCAACACAAACCATGAATTTGAATCAAAGCTTTCTTCTATTAATTCAATGTCTGTACATGGGTGTTCTTCATACAGTTCTCTTCTTGCTCTTTTCTTCTTGCTCCTGTTAATCATTCTCAGGGGTTATGTTACAATGATACAATGAGGGTGTCTATATCTGTTTTCCNAATTTTGTATAAATATACATTTTGGAGAAAGAAAAAAGGGCTAGACCTTTTTGATCAATTGTAATAGAGACTCTCTCTTTCGAGACTTAATACAAAGCAATCCGAAGATTCCTAATTCCGTCACTACTGTGTTATGAGTTTGTTCTTTCTGTTATTTCATTTTCATTCTTATTTCACTTATATGCATCTGATGAATGTTGCATTGCAATTTAGTAACACCTCTACTGCAGTGATTAATATTTAGCTATCTATTGTTTACAATTTTTCCTCTGTATCGGCTACTTGTAGGTACAAGACCTGTAAATCTTTAGGTTGTCATATTTTATGCTTCATCGGACCATTTCTTATCTTGTTTTCTTCTTTTGTTTACATAGTGAGATTCTCTCTTGATAGGAGTCTTATTCTATAGACAGCTTAATGTTTTTCCCATAATTCATACACCATTTATTTCAAATATAACACAGTTACAGAAAAAGGCCTTTGGTTTGTATTTTGCTTTTAATATTGATTTCTAAAGTTCTCTTTTATAAAATCAAAATTGATACAGTATAAAACTTTTCGGATTTCCTTAAATTTTTTTGTTCCTCTATGACTGTCCCTGTTGTAAGACAACCCAATATTGAACCCAGTTTGACAAATCAAACCCATATTGCTTTAAATCTCTTTTATACCATACTTAAAATGGCTAACACCCGGGTAGAACTTGAACGTTCATGGGATGCAATTGAAAGGGATATAAACATCCAGGAACAGTTGGAAGCCAAGCAGTGACAGCCTAGAAACCAGCCTTAGTTTCCTTTCCCGAAGGTCTACCCTCCTATTTTTTACATCTTACGAACTTTCAGATGCCTAGACACTGTAGTTTTTTAAAGCCTTAACTACACACTCTAGAACAACAAAGGTCGTCCCCCATGTCAAAGATTGGTGGGAGAATTTATGTGAGAAAAATGAAATAAAGGGATGCACATTATTTGTAGTTGCACCCACTTGGGGTTCCTTCAGGGATGATATTAAGGAACAATACTACCATGTTGGAAGTTATGATGATTTGTATACAAGATGAAAGAAACTGTGACAAAAAAGAGACCAAACAATGCCATAGTTCACAAATTTATTCCATACCTTGTGCACCAAGTTGGGTATCAAATGTTTTGAGAGACATTTGGTGCTCAAGTATCGCGACGGCCTGCATAGATACATCTAGAAAGAAATGGATTTTTTGAACATATCATCCTTGTGTGCAGCCTATCGATATATCGTCAAAATCAAGCATAAGTTGAAACAAAAGATTTAGTAGTTTGGGTCTGGGAACCCCTCACAGCAGAAGCAAGGAAAGGGTAGCCCCATCCCGCATAACAAAGGATAGAGAAAATATGGGAAACCTCAGGACAACCAGTCCAAGATGCAAGAAAAGAAGGAAAATGGGAAGACAAAGAAAGATACCGGGAAGTGGTGCGACAACCATAAGAGCCCATGGAATAACACTGTTGATTGCCTCTGAAAGCAGTCATTGGTAGTTGAGCTAAAAACCTATGAATGAGATGTGGGTTTTGACTCTGATTCAGAAATAGAAAAGGGGAGATGGATCATTGACGCGAAGTCTAGTGCCACCATTTCTACCACCAAGATCAAGTCTTATGAACTTGATGAGCCAGAGGAAGGCAAACACCTATTTCATTCACATATGTGGGTAAAAATCACTCTGATGCACTTAATCATTCATAGTGGTAGATATAAGAACCTCATATCAACATAGGTCATCAAGAGGCTAGCCCTGCTCACAACTCTGCACCCTAACCCTACACCATCGGATGGCTCTGTCAAGGAAGTGATCTTTGTGTCAGCCAAAAGTGTCTCATGTCATAGGACATCAAGCCATTCAAAGATGAGGTATTATGTGATGTTTCTCCCCTTGAATTTTGTATGGTTTTTTGGCCAACCTTATTTATGGAAATGCCATGTTGTATATGAGTCTATGCCTCGCAGTGTTATTGTTACTTTGAACAGGAAATTGTACATGATACGTGAGGTAGTCCCACCTAGTGTTATTTCCTTGATCTCTTCCAATAAATGTAGGAAGGTCATTTATCATACTCGGAAGTTTTTCTTCGTCATGATTCCCTCTAATAGTGAGCAAAAGGTTGCAGCCACATCCATGGGCTCCATGTTTTCCCTCTCCACGCAGCAGAAGCAAGTGGGTAAGGTCATGGAAGAATACAAAGGCATCTTCTCATCACCTACTCGGGTACCTCTTCTATTTCAGTTCAAGCATCCAATTGATATGACCCCCATCGCACCACTACCCAATGGGCCAGTCTATCGCTGCTCTCTACTATAAAATTAGGAGATCAAGTGTTAGATCCAAGAACTTCTCCACAAGGGGAACATTCGCCCCAACTCGTCACCTTTTCAAAGCCCAATTGTGCTGGTGCATAAGAAAGATGGGACTTGGCGACTCTCCATTGATTACCGGGACCTAAATAAAATCAAACTTACAAACTGGTACCCAATTCCCCGAATCGACGATCTCCTTGATCACCACAATGGGGCCAAATAATTCAGTAAGATTGATCTGAAGTATGGCTACAATCAGATCCTAATAGAACCAACATATGTATGAAAAATTGTCTTCAAGTCAAAAGAAGGTCTTTTTGAGTGGATGGGAATCCCCTTTGGTTTGAAAAATTCACGCAGCCACACTCCTCGGAGCACACCCTCTCTCACAGGATCTTCTTCTTCTCAGCCTGAAGAACTCCAAGGTTCTTCTATTTCCCTATCGGGAAATCTGCACCCCACAGATTCTCTTCTGCGCGATCCCCCCTTCTTTACTTATCGGAGGATCGGAACTCGCGGCTTCGCCAGTTCACTGTCAATCACAAGGCTCTCGAATCCCCGAGACTCGATGGCTCAATCAACGTTGACCTCTTCCCCTGTCGGGATTTCTCTTATCACGGTTTCGCTACTCGCGATGTCGTGCACTTTGATTTGCCGACTCCCGATACCCGACGCACCGAATCTCTGATGCGCATGTGCGAGTTGACTTTCTCTACTTCCCATCGCTTCTATCAGGATTTTTGGATTCACGGGATCGCGAATCCTGGAGCCAAAGGATTCGGGACTTGACTTTTCCCGATCCTCGATACTGTGCCACCTGTACTCCACTAGCTCCTACTATGGCCCACACGACTCTCCCGTCGGGATATCGTGGATCGCGATTCCAACCTGTCTATGTATCTTGTCTTCAAAACCCACGATATGCCGAAATCCGACTCCTCGAAATCTCCTGACACGCATCCTCAACAATGAACGGTTCAGATCTTGTCGGGATATCGCGGGTCGCGATATTGCAATTCTTGTTGAAATATTTTGGGGCTTCGACTTACGAATCCCCGATACACGATACCAAGTGTAGATATGACGGTCCTGGTGACTTGAATCGACGGCTCTGCCCCTCCTGAGCTTTGAACCTTTGGACGTTCCGCCGTAACGTCCTTGCACCTCCGTAAGATCCAACGGCCCACCGAACTTCGTGAAATATCCTCACAGGATTTTGACCGTCCGTTCTTCCTTTGCCAAATCTGCAAAATGAAGAAGTGTCTCTCCACGAGACTCATTCACTCGCTTGCCAACCTGCGACGCTTCCCTCAGACTTCCAACAACAACTTCCCTGCACTTATCCTTCAGTGAATTCGAAGGCCTACTCCTTCTGAGCTTTCTTACGACTTCAATATTCTTGGAAATCTCTTGCACACACTCCTTGCAGAAACCCTTCAACCTCGACTGAGTGTTGAAGTCTCTCGACTCTGCGCACTCTTGCAGCAACAGTCTTTTAAGATTTACTCAGGTTCGCAACCTTGAGGCTTTCCCTTGGCCTGCACACTCCTTGCACGACGTTGTGCCTATCTGCACCTTCGAGGAATGAGAACAAGAGCTATCTCTAATTGAACCCTTCCGTCAACGCACTCCTTGCGGACAATTCGACTGCACTCCTTGCAGGAATTCTCTGGCTCAATTAGAGAAACAATTGAAACTCATTCTATCTCCCTCTTAGAATTCAATTCAACCATGAAATCACATACACAGCACATAAAATCAAATGTATGACAGGAAATAAACATTCATGAGCATAACAACATCAACACAGAGAATCAACACAAACCATGAATTTGAATCAAAGCTTTCTTCTATTAATTCAATGTCTGTACATGGGTGTTCTTCATACAGTTCTCTTCTTGCTCTTTTCTTCTTGCTCCTGTTAATCATTCTCAGGGGTTATGTTACAATGATACAATGAGGGTGTCTATATCTGTTTTCCCTCTTGGACTCTAATCCATCAAATCTAGAATTAAAATCCTATCTACCAGCATTAACTAAATTAAATGTCATCTATCTACCTAAGGATGAGAGCTATCTACTCAAGGTCCATTACAATATACAAGTGTGCCATCTCTTAAATGACTCATTTAAGATCTGCCCAATAGTCCCAAATCATTTTCAAAAATTTGTGCTGCCTTGTCCAGCTATCCTCTGCTTCTACGCTGGCTCGCTTGATGTGTTGGCGATGCTCCTGCATCACAAATTCCCCAAGAAATTTTATGGGGATGATGGAAAATATATTGTATCCTTTCAATAATTATTTTGTGGTGGTGTTTCTGGATGACATCCTTGTCTACAGAAAGACTTGGGAAGAACACTTGCAACATATTCAGCAGGTTCTGCACACTCTGTGGTAGCACAAGCTATATGCCAACTTGGAAAAATTCTCTTTCGGCATGGACTCGGTGAATTACCTAGGATACATTGTTGATGCACATGTTTTTCATGTTGATCCATCTAAGATCCAAGTCATCCGTGACTGGCCAACCCCAACCATGCTCACTGATCTTTGGAGCTTCTTAGGCCTTGCCAATTTCTATCGAGGTTTCATGTTGGGATTCACCCATATTGCATGGGCCCTCAACCAAATAACCAAAGGTGGTGGTAAGGAAAAATTTGTGTGGGGCCTATCCCAACAGAAAGCATTCAATGATCTGAAGCATCGCTTGTGCTCTACCCCAGTTCTTTCATTACCTTACCTGCAAAAACACTTTGAGATCAAGATATATGATTGAGACTATGTTGTCGACACAATCATCACTCAACACGATCATCGCATGGCCTATCAAAGTGAGACACTATCAGATGTCATCCATAAGTACCCTACTTACGACAAAGAAATTACTTCATTATGTAAACATGTTGCCAATGGAAGAATTACATTCACGGGAAGGAGACAATCATCCACAATAATCGTAAGTCATTGCAGTTCATGCAAACACACGAAATTTTTTAGAATGAATGTCATCAAAAGTGGTCCACATATTTGCAACAAATACGCCTCAACCTAAAATATAAAAAAGGAAGTACCAACCAAGTCACTAATTTCCTCAGCCGACCTCCAGTTGCGACACTCACCACACTGCTCAATTCTTGTGGCCACAAGACCTCCATATGGCCCCACCTCTATGAGACAGAACCTGACTTCACCAACACCTATGAGATGTTGGGTGAAAACACAACTGTCATCGATTTCCATCTTTAGGATGGGCTGTTGTGCCATCTGGGCCATCTATGTGTTCCATCAAGTGAGCGAGCGACGCTAATTTGGGAAGCCCATTATAGTCGGGTGGTAGGACACTTCAGCGTGAAAAAGACAGTGGCAGTGTTGCAATGACATTTCTACTGGATGAAACTCGATAGGATGTCAACAAGTATATCTGGTCCTGCACTGCCTACGTTATTTCCAAATTGGCCATTAAGAAACAAGGCATGCACACTCCTCTCCCTACTCATGACATGCATTGGTAATCCATCTCATGGACTACATGTCAGGCCTTTTGTCCACCAAGCAGGGAAATGAATGTGTTTTTGTGGTTATTGATTTCTTTTCCAAGTTGGTGATCCTGGTTTCCTGCAAGAAGAGCTAAACATCAAAGGCCACTTCCAAGATCTTCTTTGAATGAGTGTGGGTACACTTTGGGATCCC
>JZKD02S0247675.1:9677-21133 GCA_000966675.3 Picea glauca
ATGATATGTACAGGAACTATGTAAACATGGTATGTACAAGGACTAGGTTACAAAAGAATATCGTTACCTTGACTAGAAGAAAAAGTTTGCTTCATCTTGCTTGATTTTCTTTGAGGGTTCCTTTTCTTTGGAAATTGTTGCTTCTTGTGTTTCCTTCCTTTTTTTTAACTCAGGACATTGGTTCTTGTAGTGACCATATTTTCAACAGTTGAAGCATTTGTATTTTTGACATATCCCTTTCTTGATTTGGTTTCTTCCTTGAGCCAAACTTCTTTTTCCTGAATTTCTTGAACTTTGTTGTGTAGGCTTGATCATCATCTTTCTTTTGGGATTTCTCTTTTGCGCTGAAACTTGATTCTTCTTGTGCACAACAAGTCCAAAGTTCTTCAAATGTGGGATACTTCGTTCTTGTGTTCATGCTTGTGGAAAATGCATCCCATGTCTTGGGAAGGCCATTAAGTACTATATTTACTAGTTCCTTTTTTGAAATGATTTCCTCAACAACTTGTAGTTGATCTCTTAACTGAGAGATTCTTACAAAGTGATGTTATAGTATCATCATCATTCATTTTCAGATCACGGAGCTCATTCTTTAGACTCGTTACTTTTCCAATATTTCTGACTGAGAAGAGGTTAGTTAGGGCATCGTACATCTTCTTAGATGAGTCAAGATGAGAAATGTATGGTATAAAATGGTCCTTTACAGAGTCCACTATGATACTCATAGCATTGATGTCATTTTCCTTGAACTTCTCCATAACTGCAACGTTCTAAGGTTCCTTCTCTTTTCCTACTTCAAATTGTGGTTCCAAGATCTTCCCTTTCATGATATCCAACACTTTATTCTTGGCAAGGATGAGGTCAATCCTTGTCATCCATGCTCTGAAGTTATAAGCCCCTTTTAACTTGTTTTCTGACTTCATAGAGTAAGTCATGACTGCTTTGACTTGGTCAACTTGGTCAACCTTTGACTTTGACTTTGACTTAGTCAACCTTTGAATTTGACCAAAAACTCAAACTTGATGCCTTGGCTTGTTGAGAGTACCAGGAGGTGCGCTAGCTTAGGGCGCACTAGGTTATCCAGGAATTATGTCAAGTGCTTCACTTAAGGTGCTTCAACACAAGGGTTAGGGTTTCATTGCTGCAACAAAACTTTGACTGCAACTGCCACAAAGGCCACCCCTGAGCACCTTAACCTTGATAGATAGAATAATTCCGGAAGAAAACCCTAGAACCAATAGCCAACCAAGGTAACATACCTCTCTCCAAAGCTAGCGTACCAAGCAGAGAGTCCAAACCATAACCAAGCAGAAAGTCCAACTATAACCAAAGACCAAATCATCACTGCAGCAACTGTAGCTCTCCTCCAGTCATGCACACCTCTTGTCCTTATGCAGTTGTGAGAGTGAGAGTAACAAATGAGCTCTAGCGCCCTTTATTTATACTACTCCAACTCACCTGACTAGGTCGACTTCTCTTCCTGGAGGCTAATAACTCAATATTAATTATTCTCTTGAGTCGACTTGTCTTCTAGGGTTATTATCCAACGTTTTAGGGTTTCTCTTGCTTCCCCAAATATTCTAGTCTCGTCAAAGGTTACATGTAGAGGTTAATACCTCCCGCAACTACCATAATATCAACACTAGCATCTATCCAAATCATTTTTTCATATTACTTGTCGCACAACGTAATGCTGAATCAAGGTTAGTTCGTTTCCAAATATTTTTCCCAAACCCTTCCCTCTCACACTAACATCTCCCCACAACAGGGATAATTCCAAAATCTTACCTCATCCTCCATCCTACCACCCTTTGTCATCAAAATATCACATTAGTGAGTGTCCTTTATTCAACAAACATTTAACTATTATGGATTAGATATAGGATCATTTTCCCCTACACTCAATGATTATCACATTTTTTATTGGTTATGGCAATCACTATTTCACCTCTTCTCTATTTAGTTTATTCATTATAGTTTTTTGTTACTTAGTACGTTCTTTGTAAATAGGTCTAACAGATAATCTCATCTAACACCTCTTCTTTATTTAGCTCATTCATTATAGTTGTTTGTTTCTTTTTTCATTCTCCATAAACATGTCTGACAAATAATTTCAGCGAACAATTAGGATGTTCTTTTAGTCTCTTTATTTGCTATATGAAGTTTTCATTTTAATTTGTTTGCTCCATGCAAGATCTAATTAATTTTTATTTTTTCTATGGCAATGTGATTTTTGGAGTGTCCAATAAAGAAATTTGTAGTTTCCAATGATAAAATGTAATCAAAATTACTAGATTTAACTCATAGGATTGACTCTCTGTGCTTTCGTTGCTAACATCATATGCTCATTGTCATTGAATAACTTTTCCTTGCCCATTGTGAAAAATTCCAAACCCTAGGTGACTAAAATCCTTATGATCTCAATAAAAAAAGTAGATTGCTGAATTTAATTAACACATAAATAAATTTCAGACCATAGCATTAATCACACAATAGCTATATATCAAATAGCAGAAGCATAAAAATTAATTTCACACAACGCAAGTAATTACTCCAATAACTGCCCAAAAAATGACATTGCACTCTTACCAAAAAACACCTCAAATTGAGCGGAACAACCTACTTGGAGAGTATGGCCTATTTTATGAATGTATAGCCCCTCTATACAGACTGTACGGACCCTGGCACGACTCTGTCCATATGACTGTACAAAACTCTTCCGTACACTATATGGGATAGCTGCACATGATTGCATGCTGTCGGAAACGTGTCTTTCTTGGTTGCCTACTCTCTCACCCTCTCTGTTGCTCACCGTGCTCAATCGCTCAAGTGTTCAAGTGTATGTGAACTCTCTATCTTCACCTGTATTTATAGTTTTAGCTAAAACCAAAACCCTCATCTATTTCTGAGATTACTCCTAGTCTAAGTCATGCATGCATGAAAAACACTTTTTAGACTAACTACTAAAAATAAGACTCACTTTTTAGCTAAAGTAAATTACAAAATAGAATTTACTTTTTGAAAATAGAATCACTTTTGGAAGAATTACTTTTCGAAAATATCTTGAACTAGATCTCTCACGTTCACATGGATCTTGTGCAGAAGTTCTTGTCGGAGCTATAATTCTCAATAGTCCCTCTTAGTGAGGAAGGAATTCTTCACCAATCCAAGTTTGACTCTTAATGCCTCAAACTTCCCTTTTGCCAAGGGCTTGGTCAAAATATCAACTACATGCTGATTCGTGGGAATATATTGGAGATTCACTACTTCCTTCTGAACTTTGTCTCGTATGAAGTGATATGATCTCTATGTGCTTGGACCTGTCATGAAACGTTGGATTCTCAGAGAGATTGATACAACTCTGATTATCACAGTAAATGATTGTGGGATCCAACTCCTAATCAAACAATCTTGCAAGTAACTTGCAAAGGAAGATGGCCTCACAACTAGATGTAATGGCTGCCATGTATTCTGCCTCTACTGAGCTAAGTGCCACATAAGTCTGCTTCTTGCTGAACCAGGATATCATTGCTGATCCCAAGCTAAAGAAACACCCTGAGGTGCTCTTCTTGTCTGTTGCATTGCCTTCCTAATTTGAGTTTGTATACACTTGCAACTTCACTTCACCATCTCTAAAATATCACATACCATACTCCACTTTGCCCCTCAAATACCTGAGCAGATGTTTTTCTGCTACCTAATGCTCCTGCCATGGCTCCACTATAAACTGACTCAAGGTGTTCACTACAAAATAAACATAGGACTCCTTCCCACTTACTTCAAAGCTCCAAGGTTGCTCTGTGTACTTGGCAATTGGAGCAAAAGTTTCCTTGTAGTCCACTCCCTCTCTTTGGGAGAACCCTCTCACCACAAACCTTGCTTTGAAGTTCTCAATGCTGCCATCTACAACATGCTTGATCTTGTAGAGCTACATGGAACTCACAAATGACTTCCCCTTTGGTCTTGGCACTATGTCCCAAACATCATTCTTCATGATGGAGGTGTACTCCTGGACAATGGCATCCTGCCATACCTATTGGTTTGTTGCCTCTTGAAAACTGGAAGGTTCAAAATCTAGAATGGTCTTCATCAATGCCATATAGTCTGGAAACTTCTTTGGAGGTCTTCTCTCTTTGAATGTGCTCCTAGGTGTCTCAACATGCTCTCGAGCATCCCTCAATTTCTGACTAAACCATCGAGGCCTCCTGACATAAGTGCAAGGGGCTACCGTCTCCCCTTCTCCACTTGAAGGTTTTTGTACTGCTCTAGAAATAACTAATGATCCTAGCACAAACTTTGGAGCTTCCTTCTCCTCATCCTTTGTCACTAGGTCTAGAATCTCCTTAAGCCTATGCTTGCTGCTTGGGAAAGAAACCTTGGCATGCTTGCTAAGCGTGTACCCTCTACATACACAATGCTACTCAAATGTGAACTCTGGAAGAACTATGACTATCTCCCTCAGAATAGGCAACACCATGTGATGCAAGTGCCCCATCCTCTTGTGCAACAACTTGCACAAGTTGTCATTGTTATGTACCAAGGCTCGAACATGTTCACCTTGCAGCCTGTACAAATTACCTTCTCTAACACCTATTACTTGAGCTGTATTTGGGATAGAATCCTTTGGCTTGATGAGGACTTGCCAATTCTTGAACTCAACTGCAAAGCCCTTATACTCCATGACCGAAACTGAAAGTAAATTCTTCCCGAGACCTGGAAAAAAAAAGACATCGCCAAAATATAAAGAATTGCCTGACTCGAGCTAGAAGGGATTAGTACCAACTCTTGCTACTGGGTACTTGGCATCATCACCAAGCTCAACTTGTACTCTTGAGTTCTGCTTCTTCAGACTAGAAAATAACTGCTGGGTTGATGTCTTATGTTGAGATGCCCCACTGTCCACCTACCACCCATTCCTTGGAATTGTGTTGGTAGAAAGGAAAGATACCAATGAGAAATCCTTCTTGAACTTGGTAGAAAACTCGTTCATTTGAGTTTTTGCAGAGGCTGCTACCTGCTTCTGCTGCTCCTCCCCTTTACCCTTCTTATTTGGACACTGTAATGCATAATGACTGTACTTATGACAACTGAAGCACTTTTTTTTACTAATTCCTTTCCTAGTTGTGAGGTTGTCTCCTCACTCTTTCCCTTACCCTTGCTGTGTCCTTTACCTTTGCCCTTATTTGAATGACCAAATAGTGCTAGGTTCTCTTTACCATCCTCCTTGTTGGCCTTTGACGCCATCCAAGTCTCCTCCTAGATATAATCATCCCAAAGCCTCTCAAAGTCAAGAAAGTTTTCCTGTACGCAGATACTTTTGACAAATGGTTTCCATGAAGTTGGGATTCCATTTTATGCCATGTTCACTAACTCTGCATCTTCAACCTTCTCCCCAACTACTGCAAGTTGATCATGAATTTGTGTGATCTTCATAAGCTAACTAGTGACCGTGTCTGATTTGGTCATCACTATGGATCTGAGTTTGTTCCGCAATACCATCTTCTTGTTTATGTTCTGACTCTAGTAGAGACTAACCAAGGCATTGAACATATCCTTCGTTGTCTTCTTCTCGAATGCATGAGGGACCAAATGATCCTTTCTGGCATCCAAGATCATCCGCTTGGCCTTCACTTCCTTCTTGTTGTGAGCTACCAATTGCAACGAATCTGTAGGCAGAGTCACAACATTCTTGACAATATCCTAAAGATCATTCTCTTTTAATAAGAGTGTAGCCCTCACCTTGCATGATAAGAAATTCAAGGCACCATCCAATCTGTCCTCAAACCTGAGGCACGTTGCTGCCATCTCTAAGATCTATTGCGCAAACTCCCAAATCTGAAAATAGAACCTTGACACCCTCTCATTGCTCGTCCTTTTATCTTGTAGTTGATTTACCATTGCAAATCCTAGAGAATCTCAATCAAAGAATTAAGAACTGATACCATGTGAAAAATCCCCAACCCTAGATGATTGAAGTCCTTATGATCTCAATCAAACAAGTAGATTGCTGAATTTAATTAACGCAGAAATAAATTTCAGACCATAGCATTAATCGCAAAATAGTTGGAAATCAAATAGCAGAAGCATAAAAATTAATTTCACACAACATGGGCAATTACTCCTTCAATAATTGCTTTTCATTCCTTAGAAAAACTTACAAGCAAACCTTCACAACTTGCCCAAAAAATAGCGTTGCATGGATACCAAAAAACACCTCAAATTGAGTGAAACAACCTGCTAGGAGAGTACGACCTGTATGGACGTCGATAAAACTCTATCTATATGACTGTACGGATCTGTACGATACTGTCCATACAATTGTATGGAACTCTTTTGTACACTGTATGGGACTGTGTGCTGCTGGAAACGTCTCTTTCTTGATTGCCTACTCTCTCTCCCTCTCTGTTGCTCACCCTACTCAATTGCTCAAGTGTTCAATTGTATGTGAACTCTTTATCTTGACTTGTCTTTGTAGTTTTAGCTTAGGCCAAAACCCTAATTGTTTTTTGAGATTACTCCTAGCCTAAGTCATGCATGCATGAAATACACTTTTTAGATTCAACTGCTAGAAATAAGGCTTTCAATTTTTAACTAAAGTGAATTACAAAATAGAACTTACTTTTAGAAAATAGAATCACGTTTAGAAAATAGAATCACTTTTAGAAAAAGAATCACTTTTAGAAAATAAAATCACTTTTCGAAATAGAATTTCTTTTTGCAAATATCTCAAACTACTTCTCCCACGTTCAAATATCTCAAACTATTTCCTTTATACCCCTTGCAATTGTGAGATCGGGGAGACATCCCATTCGACGGTCTTCTTCTAGCTTTTTGCTTAAGGTTTCAGCCATGATAATGTAAAGGGAGGGTGAGATAGGGAAACCATGTCGAAGCCCTTTGTTGGCCTAGAAAAATTGTGTTGGTCTTCCGTTAACCAAAGGGGCTATCCATGGAGAACCAATGTAAGCTTGAATCCAGTCTACAAATTCCGAGAGCAACGATGCATGTTTGACTCGATCAAAGGCATTGGCCATGCCTAACTTAATCACCATGCCCTTTTCTTTGTTTCTTTGACTCACATGTATTGCTTCTTGTACTAGAATGATATTGTCAATAATTTGCCAATTTCCCATGAATCCCCCTTGATTTTCTGAGATCAGCTTGCCAAGTAGAGGTTTAAGCCCGTTGGCGATTATTTTTGTGAGAATTTTGTAAGCTGAATTACAAAGCGAGATGGGCTTGAATCTGGAGAAATTGGAAGGATTGGACTCTTTTGGGATCAGGGCCAAAAATATTGAGTTGGTTGCTCCTCCAACTTTTTTCTTCTTCAATGTTGTTGAGCATCCTCTTGAGGTCTTTCTTGATTGTGTCCCAAATCTCTTTGAGGAAGTGGATAGAGAAGCCATTTGGCCCGGGGGCTTTATCTTGTCCCAGACTTCAAATGGCTTGTGAAATTTCTTCTTCACTAATTTCTTTGATGAGGGTCTCGTTTTCTTCCTTGGTGATGCATGTGGGGATGTTTTCCAGCATAATTTGCATGGTTTCATCTTCGTCCTCCTCATGCTCTCGTGAGTAAAGTTTCTTGTAATGAGTTATAACAACTTCCTTTATCTGAGTGAAGTCCTCTAGAGTCTATCCAGTATTTGTTTGTATTTTATGAACCGTGTTTTTTTGTCGCCTCTGCTGCGCTTTCTTATGGAAATATGCTATGTTGGAGTCCCCTGATTGAAGCCACAAAATGTGAGATTTGAGCCTCCATTCTTTTTCTTCCTTTTGAAAGGCTTGGTGCACATTTTGATAGGCCTCCCGCTCTTTTTGCAAGAGCGTTTTTGTCACTTCTAATGATTTCATTTCTTATTGAATGAGTTCTAGTTACATCATTCTGTGAGTTCTTTCTTGGTTTGGAGGGACAAATGAATTCTTGACCCATGACTTGAGAGCCGATTTAACCGCCTCAATTTACTTTCCCATACAAAGTTTGGGGATCCTTGAATGGGTGTTTTCTAGGCTTATTTGATGATGGAAACAACCGAGGTATTATTCAGCCAAAGAGGGTTGAATTTGAAGGGAATATGACAAAGATTAAGGTGGGGGGGGGGTAGGGTCAGGGAAATGGGTTTATGATTGAAAATTGCGGAGGGGATGATATTGGAGAAAATAGAGAGGGGGAGAAGGAGGAAATTGTTGTGGATGAGAAAGCGGTCAAGACAAGTTGCAATATGATGAAGCCCAAATTGCTTATTTCTCTAGGTGAATTTTCCCTTGGGGGGTTTAACATCAAACAGATCCCAGTCAGAAATGAGGTCTTCCATGTTTTCCCTCATTGGATCTCTGACTATGTTTCAACCTTTTTTTTGTGTTTTGTAGAATTGTGTTGAATTCCCCAGTAACTATACGTGTGTAGAGCTCTAAATTGTCTTCAACGTTCAACCTTTTCAGAGATCTCCAACGTTCAACCTTTTCTATATATCTATTTGTCATGTATATATTTATGATTGACATTTTATAATCATAATCTTTGTTACGAAGAACAGTGAGTAACCAATGTTTTGAGTGCAAAGTTACTTCAAGCTTGTGTTGAGTTGGATTCCAAAGGGTCATAATTCCTCTTGATGCACCTTCCAAGCTAATAGTTGCTACTTCTCTGTTCTGAAAATCTTTTTCCCCTGATTGGATGGATTCTTTATCCTCCATTTAAGTCTCTTGGAGGAGAATTATAGAAGGATTCTCAGATTTGATAAGGTCTTTAAGGGCTTCGACCTTAGATTTGTTGTTGAAGACTCTGCAATTCCAGGATAAAAATTTCATTTCTTTTGTGAGGAGGTAGCATGTCCGCTCGAGAAGGGTGGGACCTGATTTTATGAGATTTTGTTGTGCCCTTTCTTGCCCATATTGGTCAGTGAGATTTCTATCGAGAATTATTTACCAATAGATTTTTCTTTATTTGCTGCTTCTTCCTGAACATCTTTGTTTGTCCTTCCAAATCTTCTGATTTTTTCGGTTAAAATTTCCCCTTCTTTAGGGGCTTGCCAAAAATTCACTTGAATAGGGGCTCTTTCTGCTGATTTTGTCCGAAATTATTCAATGGGGGTTTCTTTGTGGCTTTCTTCCTCTTTTGTATCTATTTCTTCCTCTTCTCTAATTTGAGAATCTACCACTGGGGATATGGTACTTGAGGATCTGGGGTTTTGTTCTAGCATCCCTTCGTCTTCTCTTCCTAGATTAGTATCAGCAAGGCTTGAAAATTTGTTGGGAGAGGTATGTTGTACTTCTTCTTGGGTTTTGTTGCTAGGGTTTCTTGAGCTGCTTCTGGTTTCTTTGAGGGTTGCTCCTGAAGGAGGATTTTGGGAAAGATTCTTTGCCCGAGATTGGATTGTTTATTCGATGGGTTGCTTCTCCCTGTGTTTGTTTTCTTTTTTACTTGCTGCCATTCTTCCATTGGTTCCACCTCAACGACCACCTGTTCTGGCTTGTTTTTTGGGTAGTTTCTGGCAAAGTGGCCATATTCATGACATGTCTTGCATTTAAATGGGAGATTTTCGTAGTCTACCTTCTGAATGTGAGTCCAATCATCTAATTTTAACTTGATTTCTTTTGTAAATCCTCTTTCTAAGTCAACTTCACAAATTCGGGCACAAGCAAACATTGGGGCCTTAGGTTCAGACTTATCAATATATTTACCCAATGAATTCTCAATGCTTTTGAGGACATCTTCCCCCCAACAATGAAGGGAGAGATGAGGGAGGTGAACCCATACAAGAACTGCAGTAGGGATGTCGCACTCCAGATCAAAATCTGGGGTCCAACGATTCAAATATAGTCCTCTGGATCCATAGAAATATGGCCCGCTTCGGAATATTAAATCCTTGTCTTCTTTGAACTCGAAAAAGAAAGTATAGAAACATTTACCATAGAAGAAGTGATTCAGACGTCCCTTGATGAGGAGTTGCTAGTTCCGCTCAATCTACAGTTCCGTTGTCGAGGCATAGGCGAGTTCATTGTTATGGAAAACAATTTGTGGAATCTCAATTTCGGGGAGTTGATCCAACTTTTTGACGAACTACGAAACTGAAGGACAAGGAGGAGGTTTACCCAGAGATTCGACGAGCTGCTTGAAGGCAACTTCTTCCACATCGAACTCCGAGTGGGGGTCAGGATCCCCGTCTCCCATGGCTGCAGGAACTTCAAAGCTGTGAAGAGAACCTCAAAGTGAAAAGAGCGAAGAGAACCTCAGAGCGAATCAGAGCGAGTGTTATGGGAAGAACTACAATATGTGGAAGCAATGTACATTGGTCAGTTTTGAGTATAGGTGTTTGTTAGATATCATCCATGGCAAGGTAACTCGGCCTAGTGTTGTGGGTAAAGACTAGGACAAATTGGATGGACAAGATAGAGAAGTAGTGATGCTACTCAAGTTGTCTGTGACAAATGAGATGCTTCCCGAGGTTCAAACCAAGAATACCTTTGCCACAAATTGGAAGCATTTGAAATATCTGCATGAGACTTCAGAAAAGGGCCGAGCCTTCTTGAAGAACATGTTGTCTTCGATCACGATGAGTGAGGGTGCATCATTACAGGAGCACTTACTCAAGATCAAGGACATCTGAGAATAGTTGGAGGCCATTGACTAGAAGATGGAAGAAGAGGACATGGTGGTAATCATGATGAAAAGCTTACCATGTGCCTATGAGCACTTCGTAGAGGCTCTGAACATCACTGCTATGGATGTTGACTTGAATTTTGGAGAGTTGTGCAATAAGCTCTTACAACAGGACAGATGGAAGAAATAGTTTGGTAGTAACAATGAGATCGAGGGTTCAGAACATGCCTTTGTAGCTAATGTCAAGGGAAAAGGCAAATGTGCAAAGAAGAACGATCAAGGCAATGGTGAGGATGCAACCAAGAGCTTGAAGACCATCACCTGTCATTATTGTGGCAAGGTAGGATATATGAAGAAGCACTGCAGAAAGAGATTTGCAGATCATAAATCCAACCAGGGTGGGCTTCAACAGAAGGCTCATGTTGCAGAGCACACATAAGAGGAGTCAACCTTCTATGCATTCATGGCCATGACACAAGCAAATTAGTCCAGGTCATTTTCTTGGTTCATTGATTCAATGACATCATGAGACTTACCAACATATAGGATTGGTTCACAGAGTATTCACGTTATTCATCTAAGGATTTTGTGATCTTCGGTGGTGGGGAGGAGTATACTATAGTTGGCACAGGAAATGTACAGATTTCCTTCGGAGGGAAAATGCTCATGTTCCTCGATGTCTACTATGTGCTAGGTATGGAGCTTAACCTGCCTTCAATCAGTTAGAGTATGAGGCACGACCCCCATCTAGATGTCAACTTTAGCAATCACAAACGCTATACAGTTGACAGGGAGACCAAGAAGACTGTTGCTCTTGGTGTGGAGGACCACGGGTTGTTCAGACTGGTAACTCATC
>JZKD02S0247686.1:0-11394 GCA_000966675.3 Picea glauca
GAAGACAACCAACCGGAACATGCCACTTGTCAACCGCTCATTGGCCCACGTCACTGCCACGCGTCACTGCCACGTCACTTGCCGTACGATGCTGACGTCATCCGCCACGTACGCTTCTAACGTCATCTCGTGCCACGTGTCACCCCTCCAGTGGTGACACGTGTCACCTCGAGATTGGTCCAACCGTACGTCCAAAACACCAAATCTGCCTGACACGTGTCACGCTCTGGTGCTGCCACGTGTCCTGTACGGAAGCTGCCACGTGTCATCGTACGGACCTGCCACGTGTCGTCCCCTGTCGCTTCCATGTGTCATCCTCCAATGCTGCCACGTGTCGCATCCTGGTTATGCCACGTCAGCTGTACAGACTGACACGTGTCACTGTACGGACAGGTACAGTCAACATTCCAAAATTTTGCCTGTTTGGCTCGGCGGACATAATGCGATATCTTCCTCATACGGACTTCGTTTGCGATAAAAATTATACCACCAGAATCAGGAAGATGAGCCGGACGTAATGGTGTTGGTTTCGTCGGATTCCAAGCACTTTCATTTTTGAGCATTTTTCATGCCCTGACAGTCTTTTGAATCTGATTTCGGATCACACCTCCCAACAATAAGACCTTTTGGTCCCCAAAAGGTTATTGACCACTCGACAAGCTCGGGATAGGCCACCCGGCTTGCTCTTTGTTTCTGAAAGATGATTACATCAGGGGAATCAAAACACAATGAAGCTGAGACATCCACTTCTGGCAGAACCAAGTGACTGCTTTCTTTCCTTCGCGGTGTTCGTCTTGCTTTGCTGGTAATCCTTCCTCCTTCGTGGGTGCATGCAAAATCCTTTTGCCCTTCTTTGGACGAAGCTCCGGATTAAGCTTCCAACAGCTAGCCTCTTGATGTCCACTCTTGCTGCAAAACTTACAACGAGTTTTTGGCATCCAGACCTGCTTAACCTTCTCCTTCTTCCGTTGTGGACTTGAGCCTTTACGTCGTGTTTCCTTCCTGGACGACATAGGTTTCCTGTACAAATTTTGTCTCTTCCAACACTTGGCAACACAATGCTTAGGTGAAAGACAATAAGCACATGGATAAAGTTTCCACAGGTTCCGGTTTACTTGATTATGCTTGTTATAATCAAAAGGAGAATTAACAAAAACATGACCATTATACCTTCCATGCTGATCTTCACCTTTCTTTGGAGACGACTTGCATTCACTANATATAAAATAATCGAAAGCAACGTCCTATTTATAAGATTCATGCATAGAAACTACACAAACAAAATTAATGAAGGTACATGAAATTATGTGTTTCTAAATGATATTTTTAGTCTATCATGTACTTTACTATATTGACAACTATTTTCAGTTTTCAAATAATAATTAAACAACATGTAACCTAGGATATAAAAACATCGCATAAAACTATTAATAGATGTATGCAAAGAACCCGAAAAATTGTAGTATCCAGAGTTATAGTAATAGATGGTTGTGTGCACCAAGAGTCATGCATTATCTTCTTGAGGAATGCTCTGCAACTAGGTTTAGGGTTTAGGGTTTTCAGCCGCACTGCCACAAACTCTCGCCCCGCTGGGGCTCATGTCTCTGAAGGAAGGAGGGCCGAATGGTGCCTCTTACAGCCAGGCCACCGCAAATGGAAGCTCTGGAGAAGGATTAAAATGACCGACCTTTGAGCCCCCGCCAGATCTGCGCTCAAAGCTTTTGATGGAAGGAACCTTCAAGGATCGGGAGATGGATATTGATCTAGAGAACGTGGCTACACCTGCTACATCGTCAACTCCATGGATGTCAGGCAAATGCATCCCACAAGCGCCACAGGCCCTGAAATACATCATTAGCTCTCCACGAATAGAAGAACAAAAGCAATATATGAGAGACTACGCCCTAGTAGGAAAATTCCTAGGGCTTTGGCCTTCAGAGCGGGATCTGATCAAATGGATACAATATTGGTGGAAGCCAAAAGGACACTATGAACTACAACTGGGTTCCAAGGGTTTCTTCACAATCATATTGCACAACCTCGAGGACCGCAATCGCATTTTTGATGGAGGGCCTTATTTCTATAACTCAGCTGGACTCTTCTTAAGATTCTGGACTGAGAAGTTCATCCCTAAAAAGGAAGATTTCGCCCATGCACCAGTATGGATTAGACTATACTCTCTCCCCCAGGAATTTTGGCTGGAAGAGGTCTTGGCTGGTATAGGTAATACCATCAGAATATATGTAAAGTCTTCAGAGGCCACCAAGCAGAGGCGATATACCTCTTATGCACGTATCTGCATTTACCTGAACATAGCCAAGCCGCTACCGGGATCCATAATTCTCGAATACCATGATGAGGATTGGACCCAAACCATCGACTACGAACACATTTCGTTCAGATGCAAGAAATGTCATGAGCATGGACATCTCTTCAGATAGTGCCCCCTCAATGTTGCTCAGAAAGAAGGGAACCTAGAAGGTGGCAAAGACAAGGACGACTTCGCTCAACCAGCAGGAAAAAGAAGACAAGGAGGACGAAAGCAGCCAGCCCAAGTAAGTAAGGATCCTTCCACTAGTAATAAATATGCAATACTACAAGATCAACGAGAGAATCCATCAACCTTCATAAACCCCAATGAACTCCACGCGGATAATCTTCCCCATTCTATGAGCCCAGGGGAAGAACGACCATTACAGGTGAAGGAATCAGATCACCCATCCCTAGACCCTGTTGTAGGCCAGCAAGAACTAGCTGGGGTGGATCTGGAGCACCTCGAACATGCCTACAGGCATCAAAAATTGTACACCATACCTAGGGATCAATTATGGAAGGTGCACAAGGTCTTCCTTAACTCCTCCACTGGATCCACAGCTCGATCCAGCAAGGGCCTGGGAATACAGGGCAATCGGTCAAAGAATCAGAGCAAAACTCAGAAAGATGAAAAGAAAAGAGGAAGGAAGTCTACCAACAAGCTATACAAGAAATAGGCCACTTCATGGTAAACTCAGAGCAAATCCACCTTATCTCAAACAAATTTCCTCCTCTCCCCACCCCCCTGTCATCATGAAGATTATCTCATGGAATATAAGAGGCCTCAATGGACGTAGCAAGTAAAAAATGCTACGAGATCTGATCTTTGTGGAAAAACCAGACATATTATTATTACAGGAAACAAAGTGCACAATCGAAGATATTGATAGGCTACTCCCCCACTGTTGGAAGCAAGGGGAAGCAATTTCAACCGCAGCCACAGGTACAGCTGGAGGACTAGCTATCCTCTGGAACACCAACTCATTGCCGATGGAGAACTTTATCACTACCAAGTGGTCCATCACTGCAGATTATAGGATTATTGGTTCTAACAAGCCTGGACACCTGACCAATGTCTACGACCCAACCAACCCAAGGGATAAGCAAGCCTTTCTTAGGAACTTGGAATACCTATCCAACCTAACTAGGCACAACAGATGGATTGTCAGTGGCGATTACAATCTCATACGCAGTCTGGAGGAAAAAAAAGGGGGATCAAGACGCCTGGATCAGGACTCCAGTGACTTCAATATCCTCATAGACAACCTCAACCTCATCAACCTAGAAACCATCAATGGCAATCATACCTGGACAAATAGAAGAACTGGATCACACCAAATCACCTGCAAACTAGATCGATTCCTCATCTCTGACTCCCTTATGCTGGAAGGAACAACTATGGAAGCTAGCATTCTGAATGTCCCTGGCTCGGATCACTGGCCCATTCAGCTATGGTTGGATGTGCCAGCCACTCCAGGGAAAAAACCCTTCATGTTTGAACAGTTTTGTCTCAACCACCTAGATTTCCAAGCAAAGATCCAGGATTGGTGGAGGGAGGCAGAGGTCCCCCGTGGCTCCAAGATGTACAGATTTCAACAAAAGCTAAAGAACCTCAAACAAATACTCAAACTCTGGAATAAGCAAATCTTTGGCAATATCATCGACTCCCAAAAGCAGTTGTCAGAACAAATGGGTGCGATTCAAAATCAGATCCGTCTNAGAGTTATAGTAATAGATGGTTGTGTGCACCAAGAGTCATGCATTATCTTCTTGAGGAATGCTCTGCAACTAGGTTTAGGGTTTAGGGTTTTCAGCCGCACTGCCACAAACTCTCACCCCGCTGGGGCTCATGTCTCTGAAGGAAGGAGGGCCGAATGGTGCCTCTTACAGCCAGGCCACCGCAAATGGAAGCTCTGGAGAAGGATTAAAATGACCGACCTTTGAGCCCCTGCCAGATCTGCGCTCAAAGATTTTGACGGAAGGAACCTTCAAGGATCGGGAGATGGATATTGATCTAGAGAACGCGGCTACACCTGCTACAACGTCAACTCCATGGATGTCGGGCAAATGCATCCCACAAGCGCCACAGGCCCTGAAATACATCATTAGCTCTCCACGAATAGAAGAACAAAAGCAATATATGAGAGACTACGCCCTATTAGGAAAATTCCTAGGGCTTTGGCCTTCAGAGTGGGATCTGATCAAATGGATACAATATTGGTGGAAGCCAAAAGGACACTATGAACTACAACTGGGTTCCAAGGGTTTCTTCACAATCATATTGCACAACCTCGAGGACCGCAATCACATTTTTGATGGAGGGCCTTATTTCTATAACTCAGCTGGACTCTTCTTAAGATTCTGGACTGAGAAGTTCATCCCTGAAAAGGAAGATTTCGCCCATGCACCAGTATGGATTAGACTATACTCTCTCCCCCAGGAATTTTGGCTGGAAGAGGTCTTGGCTGGTATAGGTAATACCATCAGAATATATGTTAAGTCTTCAGAGGCCACCAAGCAGAGGCGATATACCTCTTATGTGTGTATCTGCGTTTACCTGAACATAGCCAAGCCACTACCGGGATCCATAATTCTCGAATACCATGATGAGGATTGGACCCAAACCATCGACTACGAACACATTTCGTTCAGATGCAGGAAATGTCATGAGCACGGACATCTCTTCAGAGAGTGCCCCCTCAATGTTGCTCACAAAGAAGGGAACCCAGAAGGTGGCAAAGACAAGGACGACTTCGCTCAACCAGCAAGAAAAAGAAGACAAGGAGGACGAAAGCAGCCAGCCCAAGTAAGTAAGGATCCTTCCACTAGTAATAAATATGCAATACTACAAGATCAATGAGAGAATCCATCAACCTTCATAAACCCCAATGAAATCCACGCGGATAATCTTCCCCATTCTATGAGCCCAGGGGAAGAACGACCATTACAGGTGAAGGAATCAGATCACCCATCCCTAGACCCTGTTGTAGGCCAGCAAGATTTTCTGGAGATAGAGGATGGTGATGCTGAAATGGAGCTAGAAGAGCAAGAACTAGATGGGGTGGATCTGGAGCACCTCGAACATGCCTACAGGCATCAAAAACTGTACACCATACCTAGGGATCAATTATGGAAGGTGCACAAGGTCTTCCTTAACTCCTCCGCTGGATCCACAGCTCGATCCAGCAAGGGCCTGGGAATACAGAGCAATCGGTCAAAGAATCAGAGCAAAACTCAGAAAGATGAAAAGAAAAAAGGAAGGAAGTCTACCAACAAGCTATACAAGAAATAGGCCACTTCATGGTAAACTCAGAGCAAATCCACCTTATCTCGGACATCTTTCCTCCTCTCCCCACCCCCCCGTCATCATGAAGATTATCTCATGGAATATAATAGGCCTCAATGGACGTAGCAAGCAAAAAATGCTACGAGATCTGATCTTTGCGGAAAAACCAGACATATTATTATTACAGGAAACAAAGTGCACAATCGAAGATATTGATAGGCTACTCCCCCACTGTTGGAAGCAAGGGGAAGCAATTTCAATCGCAGCCACAGGTAAAACTGGAGGACTAGATATCCTCTGGAACACCAACTCACTGTCGATGGAGAACTTTATCACTACCAAGTGGTCCATCACTGCAGATTATAGGATTATTGGTTCTAACAAGCCTGGACACCTGACCAATGTCTATGACCCAGCCAACCCAAGGGATAAGCAAGCCTTTCTTAGGAACTTGGAATACCTATCCAACCTAACTAGGCACAACAGATGGATTGTCAGTGGCGATTACAATCTCATACGTAGTCTGGAGGAAAAAAAAGGGGGATCAAGACGCCTGGATCAGGACTCCGGTGACTTCAATATCCTCATAGACAACCTCAACCTCATCAACCTAGAAACCATCAATGGCAATCATACCTGGACAAATAGAAGAACTGGATCACACCAAATCACCTGCAAACTAGATCGATTCCTCATCTCTGACTCCCTTATGCTGGAAGGAACAACTATGGAAGCTAGCATTCTGAATGTCCCTGGCTCGGATCACTGGCCCATTCAGCTATGGTTGGATGTGCCAGCCACTCCAGGGAAAAAACCCTTCATGTTTGAACAGTTTTGTCTCAACCACCCAGATTTCCAAGCAAAGATCCAGGATTGGTGGAGGGAGGCAGAGGTCCCCCGCGGCTCCAAGATGTACAGATTTCAACAAAATCTAAAGAACCTCAAACAAATACTCAAACTTTGGAATAAGCAAATCTTTGGCAATATCATCGACTCCCAAAAGCAATTGTCAGAACAAATGGGTGTGATTCAAAATCATATCCGGCTGCAAGGGCTAATGGACGAGCTTAAAACCTAGGAAGCAAAAGTAAATCAACAGTTGGAGGCCAGAAAAGGACAAGAAGAAATTCTATGGAAACAAAAATCACGCATCCAGTGGCTCAAGGAGGGGGACCGAAACACCAAATTCTTTCACAGAACCGTCATTCACCGACGTCATACTAATAGAATTACGCACTTAACCTCCACCAATGGTGAGCCCATTTATTCCCATGAAGACCTGGAGACGACATTGATAAACTATTACAAAGATCTCCTCACGGAACCACTCCCGGACAGATCTGAGGCCATAGCTAAGGTCACGCAGCATGTGCCCTCCCTTGTCACTCTGGAGCAAAACTCAGCTCTGCTCCAGCCTATTACAATTGAGGAGGTGGATCAAGCGCTTCAAAACACCCCCAAATGCAAGGCACCTGGCCCCGATGGTTTCACCAACGATTTTTTCCATCATTGTTGGTCGTTGATTAGGGTAGAGGTGTGGGAAATTATTGAAGATTCCCAATCCACAGGACAAGTCCTTCAAGCTCTCAATGCGACTGTCCTCACCCTCATCCCCAAAGAGGGGCAGGCTCACCATCCTAAGCAGTTCAGATCCATAGCCCTCTGCAACGTCATCTATAAACTTGTAACAAAAGTGATCGCATGAAGACTCAAGCCCATCCTACCAACAATTATCTCTCCGGAGCAATCGAGCTATGTTGAGGGCAGAAAAATCTTGGACAGCGTCATCCTAGCTCATGAAGTGATCCACTCTTTGTAGAAGACCAGAACGCCAGGTATGCTCTGTAAACTAGACCTTTCTAAAGCCTTCGATAAGATAAGTTGGGACTATATGCGGGAAATGCTCCTTGCCTTTGGCTTTGACAGGCTCTGGGTGACT
The DNA here is from genome assembly GCA_000966675.3 of Picea glauca. Taxonomy (NCBI): domain Eukaryota; kingdom Viridiplantae; phylum Streptophyta; class Pinopsida; order Pinales; family Pinaceae; genus Picea; species Picea glauca. The sequence goes on from JZKD02S0247686.1 coordinate 7,539, forward strand.
TGGATTCTGAATCTGACCTCCTCGGCTTTTTTTTCCATCCTTATCAATGGAGTTCCTTCTCACCCCTTTTCCCCATCCAGAGGAATTAGACAAGGAGACCCTCTTTCCCCATTCCTCTTCATCATTATGGCCGAGGGTCTTAGCCCCTCTATTCACGCAGCCGTTGCAAACAACTTACTAACAGGTCTACCTTTGCATGGTATCTCCCCCCCTATCTCGCATAGCCAATTTGTGGACGACACGCTTTTGATGGGTACCCCAACAGCACGCGAAGCCAACTCCCTCCTCTCGATCCTCCAAACCTTCTCTAAAGCCTCGGGATTGGATTGTAACAAAGATAAATCCCAAATCTTCTTCTTCAATACACCCCCTCCGATTCAACGCCATGTCTCTAATATCTTGGGTTTCAATAGAAGCTCCCTTCCATCCAAATACCTTGGCATCCCCCTGATTGATAATGCCCTCAGGAAATCCTCTTGGGAACATCTCCTTTCCTCTTTTACCAAGAGGTTATCTTCCTGGACCTTCAGAGTTCTAAACCTTCCTAGTCATCTCATTCTCCTTCGAGCAGTTCTTCAAGCCCTATCCATCTACACCTTTTCGGCGCTTGTTGCTCCAAAGTTTGTCCTCATAACAATAAAAATCTTACAGAGGAACTTCCTCTGGCAAGGCCTCAACACAGGGAATAAAATAGCGCTGATCAGCTGGGACAAACTCCACCAACCCAAAGCACAAGGAGGCCTTGGATTACGGGACCCCATTATCATGAATAAAGTCCTTAGTGCCAAGATCTGGTGGCGATGGCTAAAAAATCCCAAGGATCTCTGGGCAAGGCTCTGGAGGAAGAAATATGCACCAGATGTGGCGGAAAAGAAATTAATACGATGGAATGGGGACAACCCAGGATCCTTAATCCAGGCAGCGACTAAGCAGAATAGACATCTAGTTACCCAACATGCTTTTTGGGAAATTCGAAATGGGAAAACAACCCTCTTCTGGAAAGATTCCTGGAAGCAATGGCCAATTTTGGACCACGAGGATTGGGCTGAGCATATCAGCACCCAAGCTACACATGCAGGCCTGAAAAAAGTAGTTGATTATTGGCAAGACAATCCCCCAGAAGACACCTGGCGACGTTGACACCTAAACAGGGAACGCCTGAACCTGGAAGTGCACGTGGATCTGAGACCTTGGCAGGATGAAATGTCTAAAAGGAAAATCCCCAAGCTCACAGGAGAGGATATCCTCCGATGGGGATATTCGCCACGGGGCACCTTTAGCATACAAGAGGCCTATCACATCAAAACTCAATCAGACCCTCCACCCACAAGGAAAGTATGGAGCAAAATATGGAATCTTAAACATTGGCCTAAAATCACCCTCTTCCTCTGGCTCATCACCCATTCGAGCATTCTCACCTGGGATAACCTCTCAAAAATAGGTTTTGTTGGGCCGGCTATCTGTATGCTCTGTTAAGAAGCAGACGAAACCATGAATCATCTCCTCAATTCCTGCCCTTATACTGCTCAAATATGGGACCAAAGTGTGCTTATTATGCGTACCTCAGATCGCAAAAGAGACAGCATCATTGATACAATTACGGATTGGAGGGACCAAGTGTTCCAATCTTCCCTCCTAAATCGTATATGGCAATTACTTCCTGGATTTATTCTTTGGCAGGTATGGAAGGAAAGAAATAGAAGGCTTTTCAGGAAAGATTACCTCCTATGGCACCATTGTTGGAACCAATGTCGCCTCAATATTCTGGAAACTCTCAACCTTCAGCTTTGGTCTGAAAAAGATTTGATCAACAACCCCTTAGAACTCCTGATCCTTCAGTACTGGAAGCCCTCCCCAATTCTTCACCCACTTTCCCCCTCTTCTTCTCCCCCTTTTCCCAGCAACCCCTCCTCTTGGTCCACCCCCCCAGTCGACTTCATCAAGCTCAACTTTGACGGAGCCTCTAAAGGCAATCCAGGAGTAGCGGGTTACATAGTAGTTTTCCGCAACCACCTTGGACACATCATTCTCATTAACACAGGCTCCCTTGGTCATACCACGAACAATGCAACGAAACTTTGGGGGCTCATTACAGGACTGCAATTAGCCATCGAGCACAACTTCACCAAGATGATTGTAGAAGAAGATTCTCAAATCATCATTAATCTCTTCAGCATAATTTTAAATGGAGCGGACCCAGAAAGAATATCACCTAGTTGGAGACTCTCACACGGGCTAAAGACTATCACGAATCTGCTGCAACCCAATCATGCCATTATACCTGTTCATATCAGGAGAAAGGTGAATCAAGTTGCGGATGAACTGGCTAATCTGGGGACCAACTGGGACGGACCGGATCTCCTTTGCAAAACGTCCCTCAACCTTGATCACCCTATTCTCCAACAATGCATCCGCAAGGCTGTGGAAGTGGACAAACCCCTGGATGGGGTGTTAGTGCGAGACAAATGGCGGGAAGCGGGAGAGCGGTCAAGCCAACAAGGCAGGGAGCCATGTGATGAGCTCGTGACAACGACCGTCGCCTCGACCCTGCATTAATTCGACTTCACGTCACTACAACACTATTAACTTTGGTGTGCCCGACCCTCATTACGAACTTCTCTATGGCTTTTCCGTCTGCAAGTGTTTCTCATCCTCGCTCAAAGACCGACTCCCACATCCCTCTGCTCCCCTGGACTGGATTAACCTAGACTTTCATGGTGTTCACAACCCTTGGCCCTCTCCAGGCTCTCTACATTTGCCTAGAGAACTTAGCCATTATCTACCTTCAAACGAAGAACACTATGCCGCGTCAAAGAGGAAGGCCGTGAAGAGGCTCTCCATGGCATCCTCCTCGGCCCCGAACCTCTGTTTCTCCCCCTGGTTCACCCTCCACGTTCTCCTCACCACCTCTGCAGCTCGAACTGGCACCTCTTGCCTCCTCCACCCCGCCTACCTCCCGGTTCGAATGCCTAGCCATTACTGATAGCTCGCAGGGCTCTTTTTCGCGATTTCCTGCCATCCCACCGAACTCCAAAACCAACGAACCTTCTCTTGTACTAGTAGCTTGCTCCTCACAGCCTCCCATGGGGGCACCACCTCTTTTTCGAAGTAACCGAAACATCGCGTACGTGTCTACCGACTCCATCCCTGATTCACAACTGAAAGAAAGTTTAACCATTCTCTATGGTCTGGTTTTCAAACTCCGTCAGGGAATGGAGGACCTCCAATTCCGACTACAGATTATGGATGGAAAGATCTCGACCCTCCTTCAGATTCTATCCACTTTCCAGGATGCTTTCCCCTCCACTCCAGAAGGCGCGGCTTCAGCAGAGGAACCCCATGTAGAGAGTGACGACAGGAATGCTCAGTCGTAATGTTCAGCAGAGGTCGTTGTGGAGCAGGTCAAGCATGAGGACACAGAGGTTGCGACAGCTACCAGCCAGCATATGTACAGTCTGCCTGGAGATGCCCTGCCAGCTGCCAATAGGGATGAGAGCAATGTGGACGCTGACATGCATTTGGAAGGCAAAGGGACACCCATTGAAGAGGAGCCTTGGTACGTGGTCGTTCTAGCCACCTGGCCAGGTTACTCGCCAAGTGTATGACCCCACAGGGGTTCTTTTCTTTTTAATAGTTTCTTTTCTTAGTTGTAGCTTAGTCATGTTAGTTCTGTTTTATAAGACTGTTAGACTATCAAATGCTAGACTTACTCGGCTGGCTGAACTGGTTTCCCCTCTATTGGGGTAGTTCAGTAATTACAGTGCGGTTGTTTTCAAGTTTTTGTACCTCTAGTCTGGTTTTTTGAAGGCCCTTTATATATATAATCTCTTACTTACAAAAAAAAAAAAAAAACATC
>JZKD02S0247697.1:0-12364 GCA_000966675.3 Picea glauca
CTTGGTGATGGTGTAAGGCATGTATTAGAGTGGGTGGAGCTTCTGATGGGGTCATGTGAGGCACTCTTTCTGCAAATGCAACCATACCTTATCTCCCACTTGAAATTTGTGTGGTACCCGATGTTGATCGTGGCACTACTTGTACTTGGTGTTGGCTTTCTACAAAACATCATAAAGTTTTTGTTGGATGTGTTGGATTTTTTCAACAAATTTGGTTGCTCGATCAACCTTGGTATTAACATGGGAGGATTCCTCCTGTGCAACTTCAAGGGTAGAGATACATCAATAGGGGTCAATGGCTGGAACCCTAAGCACACCTTAAAAGGGTTGTGGCCAATAGAGTTGTGGAGGGATTTGTTGTAACTATGTTGAACATAAGGAAGGATCTCATCCCATGTGTTTGGATATTTGAAATTGTACATCCCCAGGATATGAACAATCATGGTGTTGACTACCTATGTTTTTCCATCAGTCTCTGGGTGGAAGGTAGTCGATTTGGTCAGCTTGGTGTCCATCATTTACCATAGGTTGGACCATAAAGTACTTGGGAACTTATTGCCTTGATCGGAAATAATGGTCTGTGGGAGCCCAAAATGAATCCAAACACACTCAAAGAAGATCTTAGCAGTGGCCTTGATTTTGATACTTTTCTTGCAAGGTGTCAAAACTGCCATCTTAGAGAATTAATTAATGACCACGAAGACATAGTCATTACCATGCTTGGTTGAAGGTAGATTGGACATGTAACCCATGGAAATGGACTCCCAAGGACTATCAGTAATGGGAAGAGGGGTGTATATCCTATGCTTCTTAATGGTTGGTTTGGAAATGGTGTGGCCAGTGCAGGATCTAATATACTTGCTAACATCTCATTGAAGCTTCGCCCCATAAAATTTATTTCGCAGTATTGCTATTGTTTTTTCCATGTCAAAGTGTCTTGTCGCTCGATTGTAATGAGCTTCCAAAATCAACTTTGCAGGCTTTATTGAAGGAACATAGAGATGGCTTAGATGGCATAACATTCCATCCTGGAGATGAAATTCTGGAACTAGTTTTCCTGCACTCAATGTATGATAGGTAGCAACAAATTCAAAGTGTCTATTGTATAATTATGGCCACCCATAGGTCTCATGCCCACAAGAGTTAATAACTGTGGTTAGCGCCATAATCTAGGTTCGACTGAGGAAGTTTGCAACATAGTTGTTTTTTCCCTTCTTGTACTTGATGTTCAAGTGGAATTGTTGCAAGTACGTGGACTACTTCTGATTATGGTCATTCTATAAATTTCTTTGTGTCTACATGAATTGGAGAGGACTATGATTAGTGTGGATGATCATTTCCTTTCCCATAATGTAATTATCTACTGTCGACATGCCTACACAATGGAGTACATCTCTTTATCGTAGGTGGGGTATCTGTAAACAACATCAGATAGTATTTCATTGTGATAGGCTACCAGATTCCCATGTTGAGTGAGGACTACATCAATAACATAATTTGAAGCATTTGTCTCAATCTCAAATGGTTTTTGCAGGTCTGGAAGAATAAGTACCGGTGTTGAGCAGAGGCGGAATTTAAAATCCTCGAATGATTTTTGTTGTGGTGAAACCAAAAATAAACTTGACCTTGGCTCCACCCTTAGTTACTTGTCTTAGGGCCCAAGAAATATGAGAAAACCCCAACACAAACATGTGGTAGAAGTTTGCGAGGCCCAAGAAGTTGCGAATATTAGTCAGTGTATTCAGGGCCAGTTAATCGTGAATGAATTGGATCTTGGAAGGATCCACATACACACCCTAGTCATCCATGATGTATCCCAAATATTGAATTACCTGCATGCCAAAGGAACACTTCTCGAAATTGGCATATAACTTGTGCTATCCCAGGGTGTCCAAGACCTGCTAAATGTGCTTCAAATGTTCCTCCCAGGTTTTTCTAAAGATGAGGATGTCATCTAGATATATGGCCACAAAGGAGTTTGTAAATGGTTGCAATATATTATCCATAATCTGCATGAATGTGGTTGGGGCATTAGTCAAGCCGAAGGGCATGACCAACCACTCGAAGAGACCTTCATTAGACTTGAAGTATGTCTTCCATACATTATTTTTCTCAACCGACACAACTTCATATCAATGTTACTAAAAATTTTGGCACCCTTGAGTTGATCTAGAAGACCATCAATCTAGGGGATCAAGTATCGATTCTTGACTATGATCTTGTTCAGGGCTCTGTAATCAATACAAAGTCGACATGTCCCATCCTTATTTTGTACTAGAACAATTGGGAACCCGCGAGGTGAGGAGTTTGGTCTAATGTGGCCCTTTAGAATTATCTCTTGGATATGGAATTTGATTTATTCATTCTCCATAATAGAGTGCCTATATACAAGGTCGTTAGGAAGAGGAGCACCTAGTGTCAAATAAGTTGAGTGCTTTACCTGAAAATGCAAAGGCACACTAGAAGGTGAGGAAAATATGTCTTTATGTTCTTTTACTATCTTGTCCACCTACTTTTTCTATGTAGAGAGACCTCGTGTAGAGGTTTTGGCGGTTGCAGTGATCTTCCATTCACCTTTCAACCAGACCATAAAGAGGACAAATCTCCAGGTCTGAGAGATCACCTTTTTTCACTACTTCATGGAGATGAAAGAGATTGTCATAGTTGGGACTACCGTTGGTACCCTGTACCTCCAAAAGTAATAATAACACTACAGGGCCTAGATTCATAAATAGCATGACACTTCCACATATATGGTTTTCCTAAAATAACATCACAAACTTCAAGTGGGGAAACATCACACAATACCTCATATTTGAAGGGATTGATGTCGTAGTGTAGGTGACATTGTTGGCTAACGCAAATGTCTCATCCTTGGCTGCGCAAACCGATGGTGTATGGCTAAGGGTGAAACATCGTTGTTAGGTTCAACCTCTTGATGACCTCTATTGAGATTAGGTTCTTCTGGCTACCATTGTCAACAATTAAATGAATTGGGGTCCCCTTTCACCCAAATATGTGAGTGGAAGAGGTGTTCCCCTTCTTTAAGATCCTCTGGTTCGTTGGGCTGGACCTTTGTGGTAACATTGGTGATACTAGGTTTCGCGTCAATGATTTGTTTTCTCTTATCTAGTTCTGAATCATAGCCTAAGTTGAAATTTCACTCTAAATCTTTCATCTCAACCAAAAATTATTGTTTGGAGTGACATTCATCAATGTCGTACCAAGGGATTTTGTGGAAATTTCACCACTTCCCAGTGTCCTTCTTCGACTTCCCAATACCCTTCTTTGCTTGTGGCTTGGACTGGTTGTCCTAGGGCTGGCCATATTTTCTCTATCGTTTGGTCTAGGCATTAGGAGCACCTTTACCATGATTTTGTTGCAATGGGTTTGCATAAATGAAATATCATTTATTCTTTTTATTTAACTTTTTCTTGATCTTGAAAACATATCAGTAAACATATTCTACTGAGGAGATGTCTAGGAAATACATATATGTTTGGATGTACTTATGTAGGACATTGTGGTACTTTAGAACCAGGTTCCACTAAGAGTATTTAATACCCAACTTTGTGTGCAAGGTATGGAATATGTCGGTGTACTCTAACACCGCCTGGTCTCTCCCCTAACGTAGAGTGATCCATCTCATGTACTGGTCATCGTAGTTTCCAACAGGGTAGTATTGCTCCTTGAGGGCATCAAAAAAATCTGCCCAAGTGGGTTATGGACCAAAAAATGCAAACTCATCTCTGACATGTTTCTAATAGTGATTTTCCTACCAGTATATAACATGGGAAGGGATTTAAGGAGCACAAAGCTGATTTTTCCCCTATTGGAAAAATTTTGGACAGAGAAATAATCCTCTAGCAAACTTATCCATTTTTCCAAAGCATTGGAATCTATCTAGCCTTCAAATAAAGGAATATAAAAGTTAACTTGTACCTTGAAGGGTGTCACACCTCCGAAGTGACTGCTGGTTGAAGGTGCCTCCATTGATGTCGACGGTCATTGAATGATCTAGGTGAAATTATCCATCATCTCCTTCCTCTTTTGTGCAAGGGATTCCTCGAGAAACAACCTGATATGATCTCTTTCTCTCTCGTCTCTATTTTATTCTTCCATGGGAAGCTTCTTGGGCCAATGAAAGTGTTCTTCCCCAAGATCAACTAGTTTAGGACCCAATTCCTGATAGCCTGACCTCGTCGAGGACATGCACAGAGAAACAACAAAGAGTAGATTGCTCTGATACCACTAATCTGGATTATAATGAGAATGAAATGAAGGAAGAGATATAACAAGGAAAAAAACAAACCTATTGTAAGAAACAAATTAATATGGTTAAACTCAGATTTTATTAATAAATGAAATACAAAACACTGTAAAATGCAAAGCACACAAACTAGATAGAATGGTTATAGTGTATCCTTGAAGAGAGAGATGCGTCGACTATGCTCATTCCCAATAAGTTGATTACCAAGAGCTCAAAAAGTCCTTTTAACATAAATCAACGATGAGAAAACCCTAAACATCCACAACCCTAACCCCATAAGATGAAACACAAAAAGGTTTGTGGGCCCCGATGTGGTTAGTTGATACGCCAACTTCCTAGGGAGCATAAATTTTTCATTTGATTTGCATTTGGGGCACTCAGTAGCACGTCAGAAGATCTAGCCAAGAAGTACACATTTTGAATGGCCCAGTATCTTCCTTTACGTACATATTTGGTGATGCCACGCCAAAAAAACATCGTCTAGGGCCTCAAAACAACCCGAAAAGTTTGGGACCCGAAAAATTGTAGAAAAACGACCAAGATGTGGAATCATTTTGAATTAGTGGAATAGGTGGGTTGCCACCAGTATCCACCTGGATCAATCCCTACTCCAAATCATATGTTAGCATGCAAAATATAAGTGAGCAAAAACAAAGCAACAAGAGAATATTCCACATTGTACAAAGTTACAACCTACATGCACTAAGAGATATGGGAGAGGAGGGAATATTCCACAATTAATCCCATATCTATTAGAGTATGAAAATTGGATAACAATGCCCTGTTTATTAGCATACAAATATAGCTTACAATTCCATGGAAAAGACCCCTACAAATGAATGCAAGAGTTCTCTTTACACAAAAAAGTGTGACTCTTTACCTTCCATGTGACGTTTGGTCTTTCGAGTGACTCTTGACCTTCCAAGTGACTTTTAGCCTTCCATATATCTACTCTTTCTTTATTATGGCCAAAAATATAGTTAGTTGATAATTAAATTGGTCATACTTGTGTGTATTATTTTAGTTGGATGAATATTCCACCCAACATTTTCTCATGCACATTAAACACATTTTCTATCCTTGGCCTAAGACTAGACAACATAAGTTTCAAATTTATCCTTTTGTTGTCTAACTCATCATTTGCATGCCTTAGTCCTTCAACCTGCTTCGTGGGGAGCACTGTGAAACTTTCTAAGGCCGTTTAATTTACCAAAATCAAGGATTTCATTGGTGTTGATTTTCCCTGGCACTATGTTTCAGACATCTTTATCTTTGAATTACTCAAGGGTGAGGTGTTCTTCATGATGACTATTTAGTGGATCTGCTAGAAATCCCCTTATGACTTGAGTGCTTACTAAAACATTAAACATCTTCTTAAGGAGGATAAATGATTCACTTTGTGCATTTTTTTCACTTTGATCCTCAATGTCCATGTGTGCATGTAGTTTAGATGCTTCAAATGAACTCAGTACATGAATATGAGTTGGGATTGGAACATATTGATCCTTTGATTGAACACATTGTACTGATCGAGACTACCAGTACTAGGTTTCAACTAGATTTCCACTTAGTTGATGGTCGAATTGCATCATTGAATCTTGAGTAACTATATTCCAATGATCATTGTGAAGTATTCATTCACTAATGGGATAAGACTATCTTGAAACCATGCAACCTTTCCTATAAGTGTATTCTCACCCTTTATTTGAGCTCTTAGATTCTTGAGTTGTTATTTTAGCTCAATATTTTCCTTGCTCATGAATAAGAGGTTGAAGTGGATTTTCTTTCATTTTTCCTCAAACATTTATGCAAAGGGAACCCCTAACACTACTATAGCTAGAGGATGTGCATCGTTCATGTTAAAGATAAATTATTTGGTTACTTGGACCTTTGTTTTCTATTTTTTCATTCCATTTCCTCTTAATTGGTACCCTTTGGAAGTCTTGGTGCATGAAATCAAACTAAAAGGTATTGACTCAACATTTAGCTTCCGCATCTAGCTCATGATTCATCAACTCTGATATGAACCACTACATTGACCCCTTGGTTGTACTTTGCCCTTTCATAACTAAAGATGATCGGTATGGCTTGTGACCAAATTATTCTCCCCAAACATTAATTGGGAATTAAGAAAATCAATTCTTCAAGAATGTGAATGTTGGTTGACTCAATTTCCCTTACGCTAATGGCTCCTAACACATTTGTCATTGCATTAATCGTAGAGACTTCTTTATTGATCTTGGATCTTTGACCTAGATTCTAAGAAACAACAATGAACATAGTGACAAATTTCACATGGGATTTAGTTGATGGCCTTGGATATATCAAAGGAGAAGATGCAAGCACTTTAATGCACTTTATCCTTCTCATTTCAACCTCCACATATCAATATCTCTCATGCACAATTCCTTCTGCTTGTTTTCTCAGTGACACAACATCCATACCAAGGCTTGAGATACAAATAAATTATCAACCATCTGATGGGGGTCATGGACCTTGATTAGTTTTAAGCGAAGGTTGAAGGTATTGGAATCCAAATCTAACTCTTCTATGTGGGCTAGGCTAACTATTTGACAACCTTTACTTCTTATAGGCAACTTGTGTCATAATTTTTTCTTGTTCTTTTTCAATGTCATTGTTTCCCCATGTAAGATGGTCTAAAAGGCTATGTATTGGATTAGTAGTTGATCTAGCACATGCTCGGGAAACACATGAGGGGAAATAGAGACCCTGTACACCCTTATGTAGCAACTTATTTCCAACAAGTACTAATTTCCACTTTTCTTTAACACCTCGATGGCCTCTGATGAGAAGTACTTCTCACTGATGGATCTATATGAAAATGATGTAAATATGCTAGTATAAATTCCTAGTGTGGAGCTCAAGGTCAAACCCCAATTAGTGAATTCTTAGGCATGTATTATGTAAATATACTTCTATGGATATGTGGTAGAATTTCCATGGTGAACTTAATATATATAAATATCAATGTTTGAGTATAATATATAATGGTCCAAGATGGTCATGTTAAACTAAATTCTTTATTTCTAAGTGTCAACCTTAGATCTCATCTCTTTTCCACCATGCACCTTAAATAAAGCCATCCACCTCCTTTGAATTACAAACTAAGCATTAAGTACAATTAATAATTTGGTGGGGAAGTCTTCTCACATAACTATCAAAGCATGGGCTACGCACAATCATTATTGGAAGTGTAAGAGTCTTACATTCCTCCAATCAAAACTAACACTAACCATAATTTCCCTCAATTATCTCATTGTCATTCACTCATTTGGTCTAGCATCCATTCCATCATTCTCAAGATCATGCTCCATGTGGCTTATGCATTATCCTTTATTTCCAACAATGAACAAATTTATAAATTAACTGAAGAGGAAATTAAAGACCTTGGATGAAATATAGTTGGATGCATGTGAGCATAGAGGCTAGGAAAGTTAGGAATCCATCATCCACTCTGTATTTGTTTCTGTTTAGATGATTGAGGGCCAAATTCTGTTCCTACAAGAAATTCCCAACAAGCACACAGAAGATTGGGATAATTTTCCCCACAATGAAGAACACTTGAGGGAAGAATATATTTTGAGTGATTGTTAAGTAGAGAGAGGGAAGATCTTATTTGTGTTGTGAAAGGTAGTGGAAGAGAGTGCCATGACTCTCTSATGGATGGGTTATATGTGTAGAGAACTCTGTAATKAGGATATTGACTAATCATGATAGCAGATGAGTTGGGTTGAAAGAAATAGAAGCTTGTAACTTGGTTCCTTCTCCCYAGTGGATTCATAGCCTGGCCTAGGGGTGGTATCTATTAGTCCTTGAGAAAAMCTCCTTGATTGTTGAGGAGATCARTGTCAATGCATTCAATAGTTGGGTATATGTTTKCTTGGATAGGGATGGGGAAGAGCCAGGTAAACTCATATATAGTTCAATTAATATTYAAGGGGAAAKTTTTCAGGTTTACAGATTATGTCAAAAAATAGAGAGTTGATCATAGGAAACATGAATCAAAGATAAAACAGTTTATAACTCAAATGAAAGGAAGGCATAAGKWAAAATACTAGTGATGCATCCCCCCTACTCCCCCATAGGGTTGCGCRACCTCCCGATATTGGATMTCYGATTCTCGAGTCTAAAGACTYTCTGAAACCTCAATGGTCTCGTTCTATGATTATACACAGGCCCCCTCGGCTTCTTGGTGCAGGTCTGACAACAAACCGTGACCTTCCCTTTCGCCCTGCTGTGAAAAATCAGARTGTCGGGCGTTATCTCCTTTTGGTTGATAAGSCCCCTCTTGATGTGACCTTGGTGATGACCACRCGATTGCAGATGCGGTCACCAACAGTTTGGGGTTAAACCACTTTTGGGCCCACAATTCTCCTACAACCTCCAYGTGTCCTCTTGGCGAAACCACGGTTCGAATTGCGGCCCGCCCTCGATATMTTAAACTCCTCGCAACTTTTGTCCCYGCAATGCAACRGGATCCTYGATCTCACGATATTGACAACAACGTCCAAATCGACGATTCAAATCTGCACCCTTCTTATCTAYGRYCCAGATCATCTCCCTCTAAATCAACAGTCAAAGTCTCTTCGCAACTCCGGACTCCGGGAATTTAAAATATCAAACCCAAMTCCCTTCCGTACTCCAACCTTATGGAGTTGACGATMTATGAACACTTGTCCCATAAATCAATGGTCCTTTCTTCACTTCGGTTGATTAACCCTTAGCTCAGATCAATGGTCCAATGACCCCCTTCTCGATCGACGCTCGAGATTTCCTCTGGGTCTCCAGACTTCTGAGATCTCACATTCTAAAATCTCTTTTTCCCAAATGAATTTACCTGGAGTCTAAGATCCACTGACGCATGTCCCTCCTGATCCAACGATCGAGGATTACTTCGAGGATTTACCCAGAGTTAACAGATTTCACCATGTCTCCTCTGAATCCAATGACTTTTAATAACTTTAGGACTTTACCTGGAGTTCACGGATTCGTGCCACATCTCCCTTAGATCTCACGGTCCAGATATTACTTTGGGACTTCGGGTCTTCGCGCTTTGGGTGCTTCTAGTTTCAACTTTCACCTTCCTCTAGATCTTCCAACCTGTTGACTCGTACCCTCCTAGATTCAATGGTCCAGATAGGCTCCAGCTCTTCGGCTCTCCGTGCTCCGGGAGTCTCAAGTTTCAAACTTGACTCCTTATGCACTCGTGATATCTGATGGCCCACACTCACTTGACTGATCTAACATCTGGGGTTCACTCTAGACGATCTAACATCTCAAATCTATCACACTGATTGGATGGTCAAGATTCTACTATGGGATTCCAGACTTTGGGAATCTCAAGTTTCAACCTCGATATATTCTCTCTCCTCTGTGCGCAAAGTGCTAAGGCTCGTGCACTTCCTTATGATCCGATGAATTTTTATCTTCTTCCCTGTGATCCAATGATCACGATCGTTCTTCCTCCTAAGCTTCTGATATCTCCCCGATTTAGAAAATTTATCAGTTTTTAAAGGTCTCGAACCTTTGTTCCTTCTACGGATCTGATTTTGGGATCTCATCAACACTTTTGAAGGTGCTATCTCTTCTTGGCTTCTATCCTTAAAAGGATTTCGATCTCCCACGCACACCTTGTGTTCTCTGGATTTCAAATAACTCAATTCGAAGGATTTTCTTGAAAAGAAAATGCTTCTCGCCCACTTGGCGTTCTTCTGCACTGGTTCTTTGAATCTTGTTGGCTTCTTAATGTTGTGCACACCTTGCACCTGGTATGAGTTTCTCTAATTATCTCTGAAATTCTCTTATCCAATCCGAGACTCATTCGACGCACTCCTTGCATTCAAGATGCACACATTGCATACAAGTATCAGAAGAGAAACAATTGAAACTCATCCAGTTTCGTCACGAACTCATACAATCAACCTCTCAAACAATCATACATGAAATGAATCGAAATAAATCATACACACAGAATAAAATTCATTCAATCACACATGAAATGAACACAGTCCAAGGATTTGGGACAATTTCTATCTGTTCTATTCATTCATGAAAAACAAGTAATGTTTTTGCTACTCTACTATGTTCTATTGATCTCTCTATTATGTCTCTCTATTACAATACACCAATGAATAACTATCTAAGGACTGGCTCCACGAGCTCTCTCTCATCCTGTCTGCAGTCTATCCTATCAAATTCAAAGTTGTTACCTACTCTGGTCCTATTACAATAACTACTAGTTATTGCCAGATAGAGTCGACACTCCATATCTACAATCCCTTACAGTCCTTCAAGACTTTACAAACAAGTTACTTTTTAAAAATATTGTTTACAAAATATTTCAACAATCGATTTAATTCTGAGTTAAATGCTTGATTTGAAATTCTATCATTGCTGAGATGTCATTCGTTTTCCTCCAAGCGTGCGTTGTTGACTTTGAAGGCGATGCTCCTGCATCATACTCCTCTGGTTAAAAAAATTCATGGACTCATGTCCATGCGCTCTTGCAATATCTTTCCATGCTTCAAAATATCAGGTTCTGTAACCCAACTGGCATCTTCCATTGGATAGTATTTCCACTTCACTAAGTATTCAGGATATGTCTTCCTCCTGGTCTTCTTTCCATCCCTTTGTTCAATGATTTTCTCCACCTGAGGTTTTTCTACTGTGGGCAATTGCTCTTCCCACTGAATTTATTTCCTATCATCTGATTCTCTTGCTTTATCTCTCTTGTAAGGATACAGGTCTGCAACAGTGAATATTGGCGATATCCCAACATTGTCTGGCAACTCAATCTCATAAGCATTGACTGCGAATTTTCTAAGAATACTGCATGGTCTTATCTTCTTCATCTTCAATTTGTTATACGTTCCCCTTGGAAACCTCTCCTTTCTCAAATGAGCTAAAACTTCATCTCCAACCTCGAATTGAACTTATCTCCTCTTTTGATCAACTCTGCTCTTGTATTTCTGAGTGTTGTCCTGTAGCTATCCTCTAACTCTGTCATGGATTTTCTGCATTTCTGTTGCAAAATCCTTTGCTCCAGCACTTTTGAACTCATCTTGATTAAAATATCTCAACTCTGTAATCACTCTTGGATGTATACCATACACGATTTCAAATTGAATTTTTCCTGTGCTCCTGTTCACTGAATTGTTGAATGCAAATTTTTCTTGTGCTAGAATCTGATCCCATTGTCGATCTTGTTCAGTGACTAAACTTCTCAACAAGTTTCCCAGGATTTTATTTACTACTTCATTCTATCCATATTTATGAGAGTGATATGTTGAACTAAAGGATAAGTTCATCCCTAGCCTTTTCCATAGAGTCCTCCAAAAGTGTCATACAAATTTGGTGTCTCTGTCTGAAACTATGCTCCTCAGCAATCCATGTAGTCTCATTACTTCTCTAAAAAAAAAATTGGCGATGTGTGTGGCATCGCTTGTCTTTTGACATGGTATGAAATGTGACATTTTTGAAAATCTGTCCACCACAACAAACATGGAATCGCTCCCTTTTTGAGTTCTAGGCAATCCCAAAACAAAATCCATATTGATTGCATCTCACGACCTTTCTGGAATTGGTAATGGTTGATAAAAACCAATGTTCTATTGTCTTCCTTTTTCATACTGACAAATTCTTCATTTGTTCACAAACTTTTTCACTCCTGCTCTCATGCTTGGCCAATAATACGAATTTCTAAGCTATGCAAATGTCTTATCGTGACCAAAATGTCCAGCTAAACCTCTGTTGTGTTTTTATTTCAGCAGGTTATCCCTTATTGAGTATTTCGGTATGCATAATTGGCTTCCCTTGAACAATAATCCATCCTAGATCAAATATTCAGTCCATGGGCTTCTATCTCCCAATAAAGGATTCTTGCATGCCTCATAAGCTTCTTTGAAATATGCATCTTCTTTATACATCTACTTGAGGTGTTCGAACCCCAAAGTCTCCACTTGGAATTCTTGTACAATCAAACTCCTCTTGCTCAAAGCATCTGCAACTTTGTTAGCAGGTCCAGCAATGTGTTTAATAACAAAAGTAAAATTCTACATAAATTCTACCCATTTT
>JZKD02S0247708.1:10436-25336 GCA_000966675.3 Picea glauca
AACATAATGATAACATTATAAGTCAACATCAACCTTTCCATGTTCTTAGTGATCCTATGGTTCTCTATATGGATAATTTTATTGAGTTTGAAATGCATGAAAAGGAAAATAATCAGACTGTTGTAATTTGTTATGAGAATGATATTGCATTTGAAAACTTAGAACAAGAACCATCAACATTTGAAGAAAAGGATACAGTGAAGAAAGAAGTGTGTATGCTACTCTATACTTGTGAACATGAAGGAACTATAAACATAGGTTGTCCTTTCCTTTTTATTGATAAAAAAGTGTTATTCACACATATTCTTCAATATCCTTTTGCATTTCTATTGGAAACATCATAGAAAGAGACCTTTATGAGTTACTTAGAATCAATCAATGGAATTGGTTCTTCAAAGTGGATGAGTTTTTAGATTGGATTTAATTTTCAATTTGAATTTCCATTAAGTAGGGTCATGCAAGGAATTTGATCAGTAGATAAGGTACTTACATGGTTTCACTATATTTTTTATTTCACCTGATCAAGCATCTCAGATATCAAGTTAGAAGTATGGGAATAAGCTCATCATACGAGAACTTTTGTTTCTTTTAGTTTCTTGGTTTGTAGTAGATCAACAATAAGACTCCATAGCCTAATGGATAAGGAACTTGAACTGCAATATCCTTGGATCCTCATAGGGAGGTATCCATCCCCTGTGGAGCTAGATGTTAACATATAGGATGTATAGGGGTCAAATAATGTTTGAAGTTGACTTGCTACAAACTTACTTGAAAGTTCGCAACAAATCAAGAAAGTACCTCATTCACTAATCACATAACATTATGATTTGGAAATGTGGCAAGCGGTGTCTTATTGTTTTCAGTGCCACTTATTCATCATGTTCTATAATTCGTTTTCAAGAGGTAGGTTTTTCAATTTGAATATAGTGTGTCGCAAACTTGATTGTGTGCTTCCACTTCATTGTCCTGCAAACCCCCGTGTTTTCATTGCATGCAAAACCATAGTTAATTTCACCTATGTCTGGTCTTGAGAAGCCTCTTCTCATTGTAATATTAACCATCTCCATCCCTATGCAAATTGAAATCCTGACGATTTAAAACATATATTAAAGGCTTGATGTTGCAAATTTTAAACATTGCTACGAATTCACTCTGCTACAAACCATTTTGTGTTGTTGTGAAAATAAGAAAAGAGGACACCCTAATGTTGTAGAAAAAGCTAACAAAGGTTTTTAAGGTTTCTTGCACAGTTTTTTCCACGCCTATTATCTTTTGAAGACAAAGTGAAACCTATGGAAAGTTCACAGCGAATCCTGTAGAGGCATTATGAACTGCTAAAATTAAAACAATCTGCAACAAATTAGTACACAATAGAGTCGTATTTTTATAATAAATCTTAAATTATGATCTGGGTTCTTCTAAAATTGTTTTTGGAGATGAATCATAATATCATTGACTTTCTGACCAAAAATCAGCCCAACCAAGTTCGTCATTTGGGATAAAAGTTTAGAATGTCACTTACAAGAAAGTTTGCAATGAATCCTGAAATTGCACTGTAAACTCTAACAGTCTGATAAATCTGAGTTGTAGGAGGGATACCACCTGTCTGAGGGGGTTTGAATGGTTTCCTAGGAGGTATTTAGACATGAGGGAAATGATATCTATAACCAGATCAAGTTTCATGACCTATTTCAAAAGGAATTTATCACAATAGACAAGATCCAAAACAATATGAGATAGGTGGATTTTATGTTTCACCTTGTTGTAACAACTCCTAGAGAAAAGGGAATCCAATGAAACCACTTGGGATTTGACCTCTTTATATGAGGAAAGAATGATACACTATAGATAGAAGTCATTTTTTTTATGAAGGGGTTCATTTTTTGATCCAATAGAGGAGAGAGACTGAGGAGCAGTTTAGCTGCTTATTTGTAAGCCTGAGGGCCTGTTTCTAATCAACATTTCTTCCATTAAAGATTCATGAAGTTGTTTATTAGATGTTGATTTTATTTTTTGTTATTTTACCTTATTTGTTTTCTTAAATAGAGTGTAGTCTTTGAGGATAATAACTGCCATTTATTGATGGATTCATGATTAGTAGAGGATTTGTTTTACCTTTCCTACTAATCATTGTTTATTTTTTAAGCACTCTTTAATATGTTTGCTGAAAGGATCTTTGTATGATGAATTTTCTACCTTTTTGTCACATTCTCTATGATTCTACCCATAATTGTATATAACTTTTATCTTGTATATAGTTTGATTTCCTTTTATCTGTAGGATGTTATGACTCCATGCCCAATGGAATTCCTCTATAAACAGTCTGTTGCCCTCTCCCTTTCTTACCAAGTCTTGCTAATCCACTCAAATATAAACCTATTTGAATCATTTATATTCTGATGGGTACTAGAATTGTTCTTAAATCAGTCTAAGAAGAACTCATGGTGCTAACAACTAGAAATAAAAACATCAGGAATGTTAAGAACACAAGTTATGATGTAGTTCTCTCACATTTCTCTGCTTCTAGTGAGCATCCATGGTCTCGACATAGTCACCTTGGTGTCACAAGCCTTGATTTGATACCAACAAGAATCCATATCCCTAATAGAGATACACGCATGTCTCATGTGATCTAGAATACCTTTCCCCAAGCCATTACCTTTTAAATTTAATTCTATTATGCATAGAGAGAGGTGGATGGGGGGATTCTTGTTCTCATTTAAAGGAACTAGGGATGACACATGTGATAGTGATATTTTTTTACTTGATTATAGATTATCAAACACCTTAAGTAATTTTCTCTGGAATAATAAAAATGTCTCTTCCCTAACCATTTTCTTTCGCCCAAACAATATAAAAATTTGATCTTAGGTTGACCCTTTGGCTCCTTACTTGTCGGTTTTGAATTGCAGGGTGTCTACATACTAATGATATATGTTCCACTTCTAGATATGAATTAAATTGATGCATAACATAGCTATAAAACTAGGGATGGATTGTGTCTAGAACATAGGGGCTTCACCTTGTTCCCTAATATATTATCACGTTCATTCATATTGAGGGTCTTTTAATTGTGAAAAATAAATTCAATATATTGTAGGTATTGGTGGGGGATGTGAGATCCCAAGGAATTTATAGGTATTAGGGGGTATATAAATGTGCATATAGTGAAAATAGGGGTTTCTTTTATTGGAAGGATGTATTGGGAGGGGGATTCAACAAAATGATTTTGGGAGATATTTACCAATATCTAGTGAAATTAGGGGTATTCTTTAATATCCCATGAACGAAGGTGTTATTCCACAAGTCCATTGAGTGAATACCCCATGGTATATAATCTAGGTTACAGAGTTGTTACGATATCGACAACAAATGTGATGCAATTTATAAGCATCTCTAGGACTAATTTATCAAAAAATTGAGAAATACAAGATGAGATTTTTCAAGATGAAACAATAAATCCTAAAAAATAGACAAACTAGAAAAACTAAGTTGAAGAAAAACAAAAAATCAAAGTTAAAAAACTATGTCGGAAATAAGAGAGAAAATATTTTTTATTTATTTATGTACAATAAGGGGGGATTCATGTCCTCTAGTCAATGTAATGTTTCAAAAATTTTCCATTTAAGGTTAGGAGATCATCTTCCATTCAAGGATTTGAAACTGATATGTTCCTTGGCCAATTTTCTCTTTTATCATGTAGGTTCCAAGCCAAAGTTCATGGAACTTTGAATGTTTCCCTTTATCCTCATGTGGTTTGTCCCATTTTAGGACTAAACCCTAAACTTGTGTTACAAGGTAAAAACTCTCTATGGCCAACGGTAAACCACAACAGACAGGTATGACTACAGAAATCAACTCATTTCCAACATGTGTTATATAAACTAATGTGAAATACGAGTAAGAAGCCTATCTCGATCCAATCGTTTGATGTCGTTCGACCGTTGAGCACTTTGACCCAAAACTTTACACCTGGAAGAAGTTCTCAACAAACAAGTGATGCAAGTATATAGTGACAATATATAAAATGAGTTAGCACATTAGATAGCACAATGCATTAATAAACATTACAGACATGCCCATGGATAATAATCATATATTTGCAAGATATCAATAGGATGGGAAAGGAGTATTTCTATTAATAATCCATCAAAATAAGTATCAACATTATAGACTTCTGTGTCAACACGGTTCGAAACCAAGAAACCAAGTTCCTTCCAACTGCGTCTCCACCACTTCAATCCTCCACCAAAGGGAAGTTCATAGCAAAGAGATAATGATATCCTCTTGATAATGATAAGCTCATAGGGAAGATCTTGGGGGCTGAACACTGTGTTCAGACTTGAGGGACAAAGGGATGCAGACTCAATATGAAGTAATTTCTCCAGAGTAACTTTTCCATCTCTTTTTCCATAGCTTGAAATTGTGCTCTTATAGCCTTCAGAATGCAACTGAAGGGCTGGGTTAGAATGTTTTCATTATATGGAAGGCCAAAGATCAAATATCATTTGTCGTGACATGGAAACCCAACCTCATTTTGTATTTTCTAGGACAAATCCTGATATACGTGAGTTGTAGTGGAGCAGCAAGCATATACGCATCTTGAAAAGCAGTTAGGTGGCGTATATGTGGAAAAATATATAATTTTGGCTCTGGATTTATCAAAAAGGGGGTTGATAAGTCTGCATAGGGAAATGGAAAAAGGGCTTCTGTGCAATATAGCAATGGTGAGGCAAATCTTGCTATAACAGATGCCCCCTAATGTGTGAGATTAGAGGAGTATCTGCAATGGCTAAAATACATTATAAATAACCCAGAAGTGGAGTGGTAAAGAACCAGATGGACGAACTCAATTGCTCATTACATTATGTAATAACTTTGCATACATGGTTGCCAAAAATACAATGCAGATCCATGTGGAAAATATACCAACAAGTGTTCATGGCCATGAGTAGGCAAAGATAAATGCAGTTACATGCTAATAGATGTCATAGTCACAAACAAGGCCCAGTGAAACCAGTCTCAAAATAAATCTGAATATATCTATATACCATGGAGTACAATCTAATCTCCCATGATCGATGAAGTCAAATAGGTATTGGTTCGATGAAATGGAAGCAACAACTCAGGAAAACTATGTCTACAAAGTGATGTCTTCAAGTCTTCAATACAATCCGCTAATGGTGCAAGTCTACATCATGTGAATAAATGAGTTGAGGTCGAACACGATGAGACATCGTTTGATTACCGGTCATTGAGGTATACCATAACAAATGCGAGACAATCTACCAATGATGAAAGTAGGTATCAAGGCACCAAGTACATCTCTACAAATGTGAATAAAGGAACTGGTGTCAAACATTTGAGAGATCCATTGATCATGAGACATTGATGTATTCCCATCTGTCAATGGCGAGAGAGCCTACCACTAATGACTGCAAACCTCAAGGTACTTATAAAAATCTAAGTCTCATATCCAGAATACATGAGATGAAATCGATGGAAAGAGACCCGTTGAAAGGAGAGCATTAAGGCATCTCTCATCAGTCAGCATGAGGAACAAAGAAGGAGCTTCATGATTTGGTGGAGATTGGACGAAGAACATGTTCATGAACCAATGACCCTGTACGTCTTTCACGTGTGCCAAATGCAAGTGGTACATGAAAAATACCCTCTGAATAGCAGCCAATGATGAAAACTACTGGCAAAGGTAAGGAAACCACCAATAAGGATAATGGAATCCAAGGAACTGGACAAATCCCGAAGTGTGAATAGATGTCTTGCCGTCGAACACAAGGAAAACCACCCAGTGAACAACCCATGATGAAATGTCGATTTGTGGGTTCAAAGTGACCTACTAATGATGAAAGTAGGGTTAGGGTGCATCATAAGACCAAAGTATCATGTGATTCTGAGAAAAACTGAGGGTATGGCCGACATGCAAAGTCAATATTTCTGAGGAGTGGCCAACACAGGTTGATAGAATTTCTTTGAACAAGAGCATGAGACATACGGTGGAATCTGGCAGCATAGACTTAATGATTTGACAATTAGATGCAGGAGGCATCCATAATGTTATCTATAGTGGTTGGAAGATTAAGCAATCGATAGAAAAAATTCTTTAACGAAATCAGCTTCCTAAGGCCATGCTAAACCCAAAATTATGATGACGCAAGGACTCAATAACTTTGTGCTCTGTTCAAAGGCAACACGAGTGATGCTAATTACAATATAGTACTCCCTTCCCACCCATATTTTTTTGTTTTTTTCATAACAATTGAATGCTATGATACAGAGGAGGGAACGAGTGTTGCAAGTAAGCAAAACTAGTTCCAGAAGTGGAACGTACCTATGCTCAATGTAAGGAAATGCATGGGAGAGATGGACACTCGGGATGATGTTCCCTCCAGGGTATAGGATGTCAAATTGCAAAGGATATAGACAAGTCTCTGCTTGGTTGAGGATGCAAACTCCTTTGGCCATGGTTTATAATGCAAAGCGAGAATCGAATAAAGGCTCAATACTGCAAGCAAGGGCATGAGATGCAATCACAATTTAACGCCAAAAAATGTCCTTTTTTATATCTTTTAGTCTACTTGGTGTGAAAAAGGAGTAAACTTGTGCCAAATAAACGTCTTTTCAAATCCAATTTACGAGTGTGAAGAAGACAAGTTCACTCGACGATCTTTTCCATTTTTGATAGCGAGTCAGAAAAGATCTTAACTAAGACTCTTGATCCTTCAAATCTAATTTTAATGAGTGTGAAAGGGACAAATCACTCGGTGATCTTTTCAATTTTTAGTAATGATTCGGAAAAGAGCTTAACTAAGACTCATGTTTTTTGGGAGTCCGTGGTTAATAAGGCTATGTGTGCATGAATGAGAAATGAGGCTTATTGTAAAGTCACGTATTGAATTCTAATGGACTCCCGGTCTTAAGGAAAAAATCTCGGCATGGGCCCCAAATGACAAACAGGTTCTAACTAGGGTACCCGTGTTTAGTAACTCTCTACTATTTATTAACGATGCTATGATAGAAAATGGACGTTAATGCATTGCAATAAATGGGTTTGTACCTAAGGCGTAAAAAGTGGTAATTGGAGGATAATGCAAAACTGCACGATGTAGTGAATACCTATCCTATATGCTAGGTTATGAATATACCTGCTTGAGGATACGAATGACAACCATGACATTGAAATCTGTAAGAAAATTGAGTCGAAACTACAAAAGCCATCTTAAAACCACTTTTGAATTAGTCCATTAGACAAAATAATGGCATAAAACTAATTCAAATTGGTAAAAATGTTTTATAAATAGTAATAAAATCACCTATGTCATTTTCATTTTCACCCAAAATAGTGCAATTTGGACTAACATAGCTCCATAATTCAAATGGCGATCGCGGGAGAAATATTCAACGGAATTGCAAGTCATCTGGTCCAGGTAACTCTTCATCCCATCCTCTTCAAATTCAATGGTTTATAATTTTCAATTTGGCTCCATGTTTTTAGTTTTTAAGGGCGTAAATTGTGTTTTACAGTATACACGGGTTTCTACTAATATGTCACATATATGACCAGATATACGCCCCTGTGTGAACTACAAGGGGCGTATATCAGGCCCTACCATGACTATTCTTGGATAAACCACATATACGTGCGCAAAATGGAAAAAAATAAGTTTTTAACTCAAAAGATTATTTGGTTTTTACAGGATGGTGTTGGAGTGGAGGGAGAGAGAGCATGAGAAGGTAGATGTAGTAGTGGAAAGGGATCTGGTCGCTCAAGCAACATTAAAAAGATGTGGTCTATAAAATTTTTGGGCTCTCAAAGGAATGAGGGCCCAAGTGAGGTTATTGGAAATGTTGGTGGTCTATTGGGATCCAGATAGCAAGAGCTTTATCCTTGATGGGAAACCATTAAGGATTAAAGTAGAGGACATCTACTTCTTGACAACACTTTCACACTAAGGAGAGGTCGTGGACCTTAAGTCACGCAGGGCCGGAAGTGGGATGAAGGTCGAAGAATACATCGAGGCCCACTGTGTTGCAGGGACTCCCATGGTGGGAAGTCAAATCCCTATCCAGGCTATAGGTAACCTCAGCCTGAAGATTATTGTGCTCATGCTTACTAGGATCATAAGGTCGGCCTTGCTGCATCAATCATCGAGACCACTTATTTTTTATGCACTAGAGTGTGTGATACCTAACGTGTACGATTTCTGTACCTCACTGCTAACCAACATGAAAGGTCAGCTAATAGAGTTCAAGCAGCGGGCAAAGAGAAACTTTGGGTTTTCCTCTATACTTTGTAGTTTATTTTTTGAGTGGATCCCAAGCCTAGGACCTAGAGTGGAGATCATTCCTAGAGGGACACATGATCCAACTATGGCACGATGGGTCGAGGTCATGAGACAAAAGAGGGGAGGTAGGGTGGTCACACTCTACAACCATGATTTTTTCTTATGGTGGGGGAGACAAATCATAGCTCTAGACGACTATCCCTATGCGGGAATTGATTTCAGACGTGATCTTGATATGCCTCTTTCACCAAGAGCCACCTACAGTGCCATAGGTAAACAATGTTTTTTATATATTTCATTTTTTGTATTTTTGTATTTTAAAAGAACAAAAATATTTTTTGGATGGTGTTTTTAAATATTAACTCGATACTTGTGTGGTTGCAGACATGGGTCCATAACGAATAGAGGGATTCCTATGACACATATGGAGGCATTGGGAAGATGAGGCAGTGGGAGGAGAGGCAGAGAGAGTCCTTCAGAATGTGCAGGGAAACCTGCCGTGTTTGACACAGAGGATTCCTATGGTTCAGGTGGAGGATCCACCTGAAGCCATGCAGAGGTAGGTTGTCGATGTACCTAGAGAATGGATACGACTCTTCTGGTGTCCCACCAATGCCATGGTTTTCTATCACGAGACTCATCCAGTTCCATAGGCATATATGTCATAGGACATGTATATTAGATGTATATGTATTTTTGAGGGTTTTAGCCCAAATTTTGTAATATAAAGCACCATATTTCTGGCTGTACTTATATCTTACAATTTGTACAGTGATTCAATGGTCTTCTTTTCTTTATTTATGTGGAAAATGTTAATCCAAAACATAATTAGCATAGGCATCAGATACATGATTAGAACTTCTAGGAATGTGAAAATATGTAATAAAATCAAATTGTGGTTCTAAAAGACATACCTATAGGAATCAATAGAGTAACGTTGGATCACACACACAGTAATGACCATTTAACTAACGTATGACTAACTGAGAATCCAGGTGCACCTCTATAGAGAGAATACCATGTGAGATAACATCGCACAATAATTCTATAATGACGCTATATTCAGCCACATTATTCATGGATGGCCCTAGGCATACGCCACCTGAAGATACCAGCAGACCCTCAGAAAATTAAATCACCCAAGCAACGGAATATAAGTTCTGTGTATGATGACTGACTCCGTCTACGAATCCTATGTAGACCAAATATTCCATTGACATATTCCAACAAAAGGGAAAACTTGATAAGCAAGCCAAAGACAAAACAGGGTAAGAGGTGTATATACACTAAATTTACATTAGTATACAAAGGGTTTTACCCAAGCCCAGGGCTCAAGCATAATATTTTTTTAAGTAGAGCCCATTTATGGGCTTATCTAATTTACTCCCTTCATAATATTCCAACTCGTAGGCTCCTTTTTCTAGAACACATCACAGGATATAAGGACCATGCCACATGGGTTTAAACTTGCCTGCCCCTAGCAGTTCTTTGGCTTGGTCATACAAGAGGACCAAGTCACCCTCAACATACAACCAGGGATAGACAGACTTATCATACTGAACCTTGACACAGTTCTCGTTTTCCTCGATAGTCGTAAAGGTGTCCTAACGTTGCTCATCAAGACTCTCTAGGTGTACAAGGTGTCACTCTAAATCCTAAGTGTCAGGTAGGAGCTCAACTTCCAATTTGAGAGAAGGGATTTTGCATTCAATGGCAAGTATCGACTCCACACTGTGTACTAACTGAAAAGAAGAAAAACTGGTGGCAGTCTTAACCGAGGTTCAGTATGCCCAAAGTGCAGGATATAACATGATGTTCCAATTGGAATTGATCCGACTGATAGTTTTTTGCAAAATGGTCTTGAGAGACTTATTAACGACCTCTACTTACCCATTTTCCTGGGGGTAATAAGGAGATGAACGATCATGTTTAAACCCCAGCTTAGATGTTAGTTCTATCATCATTTCATTTTGAAAATGACTGCCATGATCAATAAAAATCTCACTCGGGATACCGAACCGAGAGATAATTTGGTTGAATACGAAAAAACATGCAGTCTTCCCATTGGATTTCATGGTAGGCATAGCTTTGTCCCACTTGGTGAAGTAGTCGACAGCCACGATAATGTGTTGATGCCCCCTAGTCGAAGTTGGGTTTCAATCAATGAAATCTACTCCCCACTTAGTGAAGGGACCGACGGTAATGACTGGGTGGAGAGGGGCTGGGTGCGAGCGCATTTCTTGAGTGAAAACCTAGCAGGGGTGACACTTCTTAACCACTTCAATACAATATTTAAAGATAGTGGGCCAGAAGTAACTTACTCACAATATTTTTTGGGTTGTCGCAAGCCCGGATAGATGACCACCACAAGCCCATTTGTGGCAATCATTAAGAACTAACTCGTCTTCTTCGCAAGTTAAGCAATGACATAAGATGATATCTATTCCTCGATGATACAAAGTGTCACCGATGATTGTATACTTTTTGGATTGGTATCTAACACACCGTCGATTATCTTGCGAGAGATGCTGAGCAAACTTCAAGGTTTGAAGATATAAAACAAGATATCCATACTAGGGGTAAGACGACAAGACAAGGAAAATGTTTTCATCCCCGAATGAATCAACATGAATAACATCTTCATCTAATCATGGGAAATCAGATATTAACTCTGCAAAAACTAGTGATTTCTTGGACTTTGTCGAAGCAAAGTCAAGATCAAATTCTTGTAGGATGACAATCCATTTATTATATTTTCCACATATGATACGTCTAGTGAGAACGTATTGAAATGGATTAACATCAGCAACTATGGTAGGTTTGCAAAGAAATATATAGTGTCGTAAATGTTGGACTGCGTGGATGACAGGCAAAGCTATCTTTTCAATGTGTGAGTAATTACGTTCAGGACTGGATAAATTTCGAATGAGATAGTAGATGACATGCTCGCAGAGCTCATCATCCTCCTAAACTAGAACCATACCAATGGTCTCTTCAAACACAGTGATATACAATAAGTAATATCTATTGTAATCAAGAGGTTTCAGTAGAGGGGTCGATACCAAGGCTTTCTTTAAATCGTCAAAAGACTGCTGGGCTCACTCATCCTAGATAAATGGGGTGTCTTTCTTCAATAGGCACATGAAACCCTTAGTGATATTGGCATAATTCACAATAAACCGATGCAAAAAGTTATCATTCCCCTGTAAACCTTGAAGTTGTATAATCGTGTGCGGTGGAGGCAACTAGAGAATTGCCTCAACCTTAAGTGGATCTACCATGATCCTTGTGTTAGAGACTAAGAATCCTAAGAGACTGCCATATCTAACACAAAAGATGCATTTATAAGGGTTGAGTCAGATTCTATAGTAGCGACATCTTTCAAAAACTAGTCGAAGGTGCATAGCATGATCCATTCTCTTATGAGAGTGAGCAGCAAGATCATCGAGGTAAGCTTCGACTATGTGTTTGAGATCATGAAAAGTGAAAGTCGTGGCTCGTTGGAAGGTTGCTTCGGCATTTTTCAGGCCGAAAGGCATTTTCTGATATGAAAACGTGCCCCAAGGACATATGAATGTTTTCTTATGTTAGTCTTTAGGTTTGATCTAGATTTGGTTATAGCCTGAAAATCCGTCCATAAAATAAAATATTTTGCTTCCCACACACTCATCAAGAATTTGATCAATGAAAGGCATGGGGAAGTTATCTTTAGAATAGGCCTTGTTCAGGTCATGAAATTCCATACACACATGAATGGTTCCTTGCTTTTTATTCATGAGAATGGGGTTGTATACCCATTCCGTCAAGGGAACCGGGTAGATAAAGCTGACATTAAGTAGCTTCTCTACCTCTACCTTAATAGCGGGGGCCTTCCTAGGATTAACAACTCTAAGATGTTGTCGAATGGGTTTAGCTTCTGGGTAAGTCTTAATATCATGTTTGAAAATATGGGGGTCGATCCCTGGAATCTCTTCATATGACTAATCAAATATGTCTCGAAATTATTTGAAGAGGTTGATGTAGATCATAATCTCTTCTAGCAAACAATCTGCACCTATATTTATGTTTTCAATCTTGCCAAGGGCACGACAGATATCAATATAGATGGTGGGAGAAATACTCTCCATATTCCCTTCAATATAAATGCCATGTGTATCAAGTGGAACTATGACGTGACCGACTATCTCACTCAGGGTAGATCTAAAATCATCTTGCTCAATTTTTTCAAGACTTCGGAGAAAATAAGATCGATGATGCATATCATCCCAAGGTCTCTCAGAAAAATTCATGGCTTCAAGGATGGCTTCGTCTAAAGGAAAAGTCTCATCCAAGAAATCATGTGAACAAGATAACGAAGTGGCCCACATAGGCCTGAGAACTGGATCCTCCTCGACCATCTGCGACGGAACGGAATCGGGATCAGGATCAACATAAGAGTCAAGGATAACTTGATATGCAATCTCTACTGTCGATAGTGGCACATCCTATTGGAAATGTGTAACAGTTAGCTTATGCTTGTCATTGATGGCAAGTACAACAGTGAAGATGACAGGAAAGCATAAGACAAAGGAAATTAAGCTCAGGAAGAATAACAGTCCTATATGTGCAAGAAGCATAGCCAAGAGACCGAGAACCATCGGATCTCACTCAAAAATCCCGACAGTTGTTGGATCGGGAGAAGCTGCACAAATGTTAAGCACAGGAGTTAAGCGCAGAAAAGAAGTGTTCTCAGTCGTCATATTGGAAGAAAACCCCGACAGCTGTCAGATATGCAGAAGCTGTGAGGGAGATAAGCCATCGGAGAATCGGGGATCGCGATTTCAAAATGCAAAGAACACTTGACAACGCAAACTCCGATTTCGCGATATGATCGCAGCCGTTAAAATCAAGCAGGGATCTGGGCCGTTCATTCGCAGGGACACGTGGCACAATTAGAGGATGACAGGTGTCAGACAGATCTAACATTTTAGGCTCATGCAATTCACAAATCAGAGTGACACGTGGCAGGATCTAACACGTGTCAAACCACATGTGACATCAGCAGAGGCATCGGCGATCGGGACTTTGGAATGACAAAGTCAATTGACATCGAAAGCCTTGAAATCCTGAAGGGATCGGGACCATCCAATTGAGGGACAGGTGTCGAAGATCAAGGCGCCATCGACATTTTGTTCATCGGGAAATTGGGGATCCCGTTGACAAGAGTTTTGTGAAATTCAGAATCGCGATCCGTGAAACCCTGATAAGTGGAGGCTAGTTGTCAGAGTTAAGGAGCGGTCACGGGTAACGGTCAAATAGAACAGGGCTCAGCCAGGAGGGCTAAAGAACATCGTGAATCGGGAAATCACGAATTCCATGGACATAAACATAATGTCATCATAAGTCTCAAAACCCTGAGAGTTAATCTGAGCCGTCCGTCTGAAGAAGGAAACGTGTCCAACGATCGTCCGTATCGGAGATCTGAGACACCAGGCATCGGGACTTGCAGGTCTCAAAACCCCGGAAAGATCAGAGCCGTCCATCTGGAAGGACGCGTGGCAAAGGATAGGGCACCATCGGCACTTTATACATCGGGAAATCGAAGATCTCGATGACAAGAGATTTGTGTAGTGTGAAATCGTGATCCGTGAAACCCCGATAAGTGGGGAACAACTGTCAGCATTGCAGAGAAGAAGGACAGAGGCATCACAAACCCCGTAGCTCCGATGGGGTAAGGTTGTGGTCATGATATGACGGTCACGTGGACCAAGGCTCAGCCAGGAGGGCTGAAGTGCATCGCAAATCGGGAAATCGCGAGTCCCGTGGACATAATTTTTATGTCATCGCAAATGCCGAAATCGCGATATATATATGAAATCCCAATTTGATCTGAATCGTTGGATCAAAAAGTGATCGGAGGGCTACTGAGGCACGACATAGTGAGACTTCCAGAAGCCATTGAAGACGTCTGCCATAGAAGTTGAAGAAGACTGTTTTGTAATCACCAGAGAAGTTGAGAAGTCAAGATGATGATCAGATAAAGGACTCAAGAGGTGGAGGATAACGATGCAGAGTCCACATGCAGAGGCATGGAAAACAATGCATGCAGAAGGTGCACAGACGCTATAAATACACGGTACAGAGAAGAGATAAGGTTGTTGTTGCTGTTGGAATTACTTTTGGGTTTGCTATTGGAGGTTGTGGTGGTGATTCAAGTGGAAATAAGGATCAGAGGGAAGCAGCGAATTTGAACAGAAGAGTATCTTTGTAGAGAATGGGGATGGTGCTCAGAGATTGAAAAACAGAAGAACAGACAGAGCAATCAAGTGGAGCAGAATAGTGATAAAGTCAGGTATGACATCATCGAACATCATATCACTGTAATAATTTTAGTAGCAAAGATTTATATTTCAGGGTGGTTGGGAGGTGCTAGGGAGGACTATTGTCCTCAGAGGTTCAAGTGGGTGCTTGAACAAAGGGAGTTGGTGCTTCCTTCTAGTTGATGCTAGAGAAAAATAGAGAGTTGGTGCTCTCAGCAAGTAGTAGCTTGCAAAACAGAGGTTGCAGCCTCATTATGAGTTGGTGCTCATATGTATGATATTGTAAAGAATGTAACTA
>JZKD02S0247708.1:41083-55333 GCA_000966675.3 Picea glauca
TTCCATTGATTTTCATAAGTTTCGATTAAAACTTACATCTTGTAAATCATGTAAATAAACGAGACTTGTATATCTTCTGCTTAAATACAACTACTATAGTTACATTTCAATATATATACACATATATAGTGTGTTTAGTAATTAGTTAGTTATTTCTCTCTTTTGTTCGTTTCTTTTAGGATTCTTAGATTGGCTAACGGAGCCATTAAACCCGTCAGAACGAGTTACCCCAAACGACTTGGGCTATTTAGACAACCCCTGACCGGACTCGCTCTTCCAGTTGACGGATGGTCAATTTCGCCCGTCAACACTACCTTGTGACACTTTTTAGGTGGAACAATAGTTGGAACTACCTCTAGTATTCTGTAGAGATGAACCCCCAAAGTAACAATGACACTACGGGGTCGAGACTCATAAATAGCATGGCGTCTCCACATATATGGTTGGCCCAAGAGAACATCACAAACATCCAGTGGGGTAAAATCACATAATACCTCATCCTTGAAGGGTTGGATGCCGTATGACAATCAACACTGTTGGCTGACACAGAGATCTCATCCTTGCCGAAGCCACCCAATGTTGTATTGATGTGGGTGTGGTGTTGTCGACAATCCCAACTATTTGATGACCTATGCTGAGATGAGGTTTGTTTAGCTTCCGCTATCAACAATAAAATGAAACGGGGTCCCCTTCACCCAAATCTGTGAATGAAAAATGTGCTCCCCCTCTTCAAGATCTATTGGTTCTTCTGGTTGAATTGTTGCATTCGCGACAATAGCAGTGGGGTCTGCGTCAATGATCTGTCCTTTACCAGTATTTTTAGAATCATATTCTGAATCAGGGTTTGGCTCCTTGTCTTTCATCTCAGCCACCAATGACTGTTTTGAGCGACATTCATCGGTGTTGTGCTAGGGGATTTTTTGGAAATCACACCATTTTCCGGTGTCCTTCTTTGTCTTTCTGTGACGCTTCTTTTCCTGTGTCTTAGACTGGTTTTCGGGAGACTGTTTGTTAGGGCATTCTTTGTCATACTTTGGTTGTTGCGGATTTGCAGACCCCAATTCCCATTTGTTCTGGTGCTTAAATTTTTGCTCAATTTTAACAACATATCGATAAGCAACACCGAGTGATGAGATGTCCAGAAAATCCATTTCAGTCTGGATGTATCTGTGTAGAGCCCCACGGTATTTCAGAACCAAATGTCACTTGGAGTCTTTGATATGCAACTTGGTGTGCAAGGTATGGAAGGTATTGGTGAACTCCAGAACTTCTTGGCCCCTCTCTTGATGCAGTGTGGTCCATCTCATGTACTGGTCTTCATAGTCGCCAACAAGGTAATACTGTTCCTTTACCGCATCCATAAAAAAATCCCAAGTGGGATCGGCCCCATATATTCCAGACTCCTCTATGGAACTTTTCTCCCAGTAAGTTTCCCACCAATGTTTTACATGAGGGAGATCTTTAAGGAGTGCGAAGGTGATATTTTCTTTGTCGAAAAAATTGTGAACAGAGAAATAACCTTCTAGCAAAGTTAACCATTTTTCTAGGGCTTCTGCATCTATCTGTCCTTCAAATACAGGAATATCAAAATTAAATTGTACCTTGAAAGGTGAGGTGCCTCCAAAGTGGCTGCTTGATGAATATGCACCTGATTCTATCGGTAGGTGTTTAAGGATGTGGTAAAAATTCTCCATCATTTCGTCCCTCTGTCGCGTGACAACTTCCTCAAGCAAAAAATTGATAGGATCATCTGCTCTGTCAATTTTCTTTTATTCCACCATTAACGGTTTCTTGTGTGTGAGAGAGAGATTGTCTTCAAGAGAGACAAGCTCCAGCCCAACTTTCTATACTTGGACCTCGTCGGGGACATGCACTGAAAAAATGATTAAGAGCAGCCTGCTCTGATACCACTGATCCAGATTATTTTCGACACGAAATGAGAGCGGAGATATAATAAAGAAATGCACAGAGATATTGCAAATATTCAATAATCTAACATAAATGTATCAAAGTTGCAACCATAAACATAGATATACAGTAATACACAATTTATTTTAATCAAAGAAATGTATAGAGACTGTAAAAATACAGAGTGAAAGACTCACTAGAATGGTGGCAGCTTATCTCTGAGAAGAGATGTGACGGCTACTTGCATTCCCAAGAAAAAAATTATAATGAGGCTCTGAAGGAATTTTTACAATAAATAGGAATGCCAAAATTCCTAGACATCCAAAAACCTAACCCTAGGAGATGAAGCGCCAAAAGTCACGTGGGCCCCGTTTGGGTAAGTTAGTACATCAACTTCCCGGGGTTGTAACTTTTGCATACGATCTTTGTTTTAGTTGTATGATAGCTGGTTGGAAAGGTATCGTCGAGGAGATTCATTTTGGGGGCTCAATTATTCCTTCAACTATCATTGAAAACCTTGATCTCGAAAATCCTTCATTTGGGCCCTCAAAATGGCCCCAGAAGTTAAAACCTGCTAACAATAGTAAATTGCCAAAATTGCCAGAAAATTGTTTTGAGCCAGTTGGAAAAGGTGGGTGGCCATCGATATCCACCTGGATCATCCTCTATAAAGACCTCGAGAGTAGAAACGTCCTTTGAAATAGGAGCATGAAACAATTTTAAAATCCATTCTAAAAGAAGGCCATGGGTATGGGAGTCTTAACTAACCGTCTTCGCCTATGCCATTCCTGGATATGGTCTGAAATATTAATGTTGGAACCCTGGCATAGAGTTGATAAAAGTTCAAGGCCATCATTGTAACAAACGGATAGTTGAAAATTGTTAAGAAAGGCTAGCACTAACTGTTGAAAAGACCCATATGTTCCCCTAGGTAGCTTAATATACCATTGTGACACAATCCTGATAAGAGTGCATTGAAACAATCGTAATCTAATAGAATTGTGATTCAAATAATTCAACAAGCACCAGGGGTGAAATGTAGTGACATTATCACAAGGGTCCTCACCATTCTTACCTCCAAACTTTGGAATGTCTGACGAAAGCTTGGTGGGGACAGGGGGGCATGTGGGATCATGATTCACCGGGTCGTTTATTAGTTTAGACAAATCTAGCATATTAAGCATCGCCAGAAAGGGAATATGGGGTTGCAACACATCACCCCATCCTCCTACAAAAGACTGAGTATTAAGAGCTATGTTCCATCTAGGGTTCTAGTAAGGACCATAACCTTGTCTGGAATTAAAAGACCCTCCTTCGAGTGGATTCGTGAAAGATGGATTGGGCATCATTCCAACGTGAATGTTCTAATAAGGGTTATGAAAATTGCCCCCAGTTGGATTAGCTCCAAACTGAGGGTTGTTAAAGCTACCCCCAACTGGATTAGATCCAGGTTGGGGGGTGCCCAAGGTGTAATACTGACTTCCTCTGGGTGGGAATCCAGAGGATTGAAGTGGATTTGTTATGCCAAAATTATTGGTTGAATTCAACACCGAAGGGATAGGGATATACAGTGGAACTTGTTCACTAGCTTGGTTGTTACATCCAGCCATAGAAGGATTATACCTGGGGTTAGGGAAGGGGACACTTCCTACATTAGGATTTGCTTGGGGAACATGAGAGCTACCAAACAGAAAGGGAGTGTAAGGAGGTGTGGTGCCCCCAAGTCCAAGGCTAGCATTATGGCCAGCAGCTGGGATGGCAATCAAAGACTGCAAAGTGAAACTTGGCATACCATAATAAAATGAAATAGTAGCCATGGGGATGGTCTGAACATTGTAACTCGGTCAGTGACCAAAACCCCCAAAATGGTTAGAGGCAAGAGACGAATCATTGACTACAGGTTGAGCCATAGTACCAGTGTAGGCCTCTGACACAACAACTGTAGCAGCTGCAGGTGTCGAAGGAGTGCAATTAACTATAGTGGGATTGGGAGTTTATGAACTCCCATTGTTTTGAAGACTAGACTCAGTACTCATCCTTATGGGATCACAAGTCTAAAAAGTGGATGTGTGTGTACCACTCATGATAACTCTATGCCTTTTAGAAGGCAATAGCTCGAAAACTGGTCGTAACTATAATAACCGACGGGACTTGAGAGGAAGTTGTTTGGACTCCACGATGACTTATGAATCTCAACAAATAAAAAGATATCCTAAGGCCAACTAGTAATCAAAGAGCATACCAAAAATTCAAACGACCAATATGCATGCAAATGGGCTAAAGTGGCTGAGTGGCCTCCCTCACTAAATAAGGTATGTCTCATCCAAGAGGGACCTGAGACTCCTTGCTAAAGTTCGGAGGTAACAAAATCAGTTATAAGGGACCTCGTAGGCTTAAAAACCAGTCGGTCATACCCCTCGAGAGAGGTAATCCTCCATAAAGGTTGTGTGTTGTCTGACCCCTATCTGACTCAAGATACAAGCAAAATGACCCCTGCAAGTAACCTATGAGAAACCTAAGTTAAGTAACTAATAAACCATTGTATAACTGATGCATAGGTGAGCAGTCATAAGTCTAGATCACCGTATGGGAAGGGTAGCAAAGCCTGAAACCCTGAAAGCACTGCCTCTCACAGAGGTATGGTCAATATAAAGATCCCCAAATATGAATAAATCCACAAAAATATCTCTGACGCTAGGTGAGTATCCAGGAGTTATCCCTTCAACTAACTTCACGCGACCACGTGATTAACTCTGATGTGAGCGGAGCCTCCTGATATTTCCAATTATACAATGGATTTCTCAACTCCCTGTCTCAGACACATAAGTTGATTTAATTGCCTTGGAGAAGTTTACTCACATAATCCTATTCCAAGGAACTAAATCCTAGGCTACTTTGTGCACCCTAAAAATAAAATCGTGACTAATCAATTTTAGTTTAAAGAGTAAATTTTATTGGTCGTGATTACTCAAAGAGTTATGGAAATGAAAATCATTGTGTTATGACTCTGCATGAAAATAAAAATAGATATAATGCAAAGCATGACCTTAACTTTTCAGTGAATGATATGCTAAATAAAAACAGTGCAATTTTCAATTTTAACTCTGCAACTCAGAAGTAAAATGCAATCTTTCTCTAAATATGCTAAGCTAATGATAAAGGTTTCAAGACAAAAAATACCAACCAATGCAAAATGCCTATTTCTTGTATTTTCAATGTATTAAAAAGAAAATGCATGGACTGATAAGCGACTTGATATATAACTTCTATTGTGTATAAAAGAAATCACTCAAGCATAATACCAAGCAGCTAAGAAGACATCCCAACTACCAAGGACAAATCAAAAACAAAAACAAAGAGAAAGACACTGCCCAAAAATTCAACTCCAAAAAGGTTTCCTGTCATCCCAGATAATCTCAACAAGTACCACAGACATCTTAGAAGGCTCAGTGATCCTCAAAACCTACCCAGCAGTCACTAAACCAAGAAAACAAGCAAAGGGGAAGTGGTATATGATCCTGTTCAAGAGAAAAGGGAATATATACGCCTTTTGTAGTAGGATAGCAAGCGTATAGATGCGACTGTCAGGGAAAAAAGGGCGTATATCTTTTAAAACGAGGCTAGGAAAGGTTAAAAGGATGAAAACTCAGACCTAGAGTGAACAGAATTTGTCCAAATGTGATACGACAAGAAATACAATGAAAAAAGAGGAATGTAAGAAGGAAAAATACTTCAACCCTTAGAAGGAAGATCTCTCCACAGTGGAGTCAGCAATTCTGTCACAAGGGAAAAACTCTCTATGGCCAAGGGTAAACCACAATAGACAAGTATGATTGTAGAAATCAAATCAATTCCAACATGTGCTATATAAACTAATGTGCAATATGAGGAAGAAGCCTACCTTGATCCAATCATTTGATGGCGTTCCACCATTGAGCACTTTGACCCAAAGCTTTACACCTGCAATAAGTTCTCAACAAACAAGTGATGCAAGTATATAGTGACGGTATATAAAATGAATTAGCACATCAGATAGCACAATCCATTAATAAACATTACAAACATGCCCATGGATAATAATCATATATTTGCAAGATATCGATAGGACAGGAAAGGAGTATTTTGATTAATAATTGATCAACAAAAGTATCAACATTACAGACTTCCGCGTCGACACGGTTCAAAACCAAGAAACCAAGTTCCTACCAACTTGGTCTCCACCACTTCAATCCTCCACGAAAGGAAAGCTCATAGCAAAGAGATAACGAGATCCTCTTGACAATAAGGGAAGAGCTTGGGGGTTGACCACTGTTTTCATACTTGAGGGACAAAGGGATGCAGACTCAATATGAAGTAATTTCCCCATAGTAACTTTTCTCTCAAATTTGAATGCTTTCTCTCTCTTTTTCCATAGCTCAAAATTGTGATCTTATAGCCTCTAGAATGCAACTGAAGGGCCAAGTCAGAACATTTCTAGTATATGGAAGGCCAAAGATCAAAGATCATTTGTCGTGACATGGAAAACCAACCTCATTTTGTATTTTCTAGCACAAAGCTCAATATACACAAGTTGTAGTGGAGCAGCAAGCGTATACACATCTTGAAAAGTAGTTAGGTAGCATATATGTGGAATATATATATAATTTTGGCTCTGGATTTATCAAAATGGGGTTGATAAGCTGCATAGGGAAATGGAAAAAGGCCTTCTGTGCAAGATAGAAATGGTGAGGCAAATTTGTCTATAACAACTTGGAAATATTTCTCACCATCATATTTCTTATCAAACAAATGCTTAATGGTCTATTGATGTGTTTAAAAATTATTTTTGTCCTTGCAACACTTTTCCTCTAGGTTCATCAAGGTATCGATACATCATTGGATGATCGTACATTCTCTCTCGCGATATTGTTGGGTGAGTTTTAGGGAAGGAAGGTATATGTTAGAAGATAAAATAACTTCTTTCACGTAAACAAGAAAATACATAGAATTCCCTAGAGAGACCTTAGGGGTGACACTATCAACCCAGAGGGAATTAGGTAGAGATTTATGCTAGTTTCTCAAGTGATCGACTACAATTCGCTTAAGGATTCATAATAGGTTCTTTTTGTGGATTTGGATAAACCATTAACCTTAGGGTAATAGTTCGCTACATATTTCAGAGTAATCCCCTTTTCCAAAGAGAAATCATATAACTCTAGTGATGAAAATTAATTTTCATAATTGAAAATAAAAGAGTTAGGCATGGAAAAGCTAGTGTTAATATGTTCAAGAAAAAAAATTATTGTTTCATCATTCACCTTGGTTAACAATATTTATTTAGTTGAGCATGTAAAATATATAGTAGTGCTTAAGATATACCTATGTTTCTTGGTTGAATGAGGATTGATATAGATGATGATTTACAACCCCCACTGTTCAAAGGTTTCTTCAATAATGATAGGTTGAAGTGGAAAAACTGCCTTATGCGCTCTGCATGCCAATTTTTTACACATATCACAACTTTGTGAATATGAATGAGTGTCCTTGAATAGTGCAGGCTAGTAGTATCCATATCTCAATATCTTGTGATTTTTTATATATATTGAAAAATGGCCTCCCATTGGTCCACCATTCATGTCCTGAAGAACTTTGTCATCATCTTTTTTTTCAAGGCATCGAACTAATATCCCATCATAGTTATTTCAAAACAAGACTCCATGCACAAGTTGACATTGTAAATATTTTTAGTTTGAGATCTCTTTTTATGTTTGGCACTGAGGTTCTTTGGAGTTGTACCATGTTGAAGGTACTACTTTATATCATTACAATGTGAGCCTTCAACAATTGGGATGTAAGGATCCTATTGTCTATACAAGTTTCCTCGTATTTCCATCCATCCTCTTCTGGATCTTCATCACCATTATCTTGTGTTGCCAATTTACATAGATCCTCACCTTTAAAAATTTTGGTTGGTTTAAACTCCAATTCATATTCTTGTAAGGCCATCATCCAATTACCTTATTTCTCTCCCAACTCTGTTTTAACAAAAACATATCTGACCTCTAGACGAGGGATGATAAATTTCATGTGGTTCTTCAAAATGTAAGGTCTGAATTGTTTGATTACTTTGTGGGAAACAAAGGATTGTTTATCCACCTATTAGTAGTTTAGTTCAAAACCTTGTAATCTAGTGCTCATGAATGAAATGGTATATATTAATTTCATTTCTCATCCTTCTACATGAGCATTGTTTGGAGGGAATGACCATACGCAAAGGTGTATAAAAATAAGTACTTAGTGAAATATGGTCTTCGTAGGGATGTTTCAGCAAATATAGCAGCTTTGATATTTTAAAAATACTCTTTCTCAATGGGTGTCCATTTGAACTGAACATGTTTCTTAATCATCCGTTGAAGTGGTTTAGCGATTTAGAAAACGTTTGGAACAAATCTTCTTCCAAAGTTGATCTTTCCAAAAAAGGATTGAATTGACTTCTTACTATGTGGTGGAGGTATTTGCAATTTTTTTTTTTCTTTCCGAGTCTACCGAAATACTATCTTTAGGGATCACATTCCCTAATAATATTCCTTCTGAAACAAAAAAATAGTATTCTTGGGATTCAATTATATCCCGTACATTTTGCATCGTTCAAATATTATCTTCAGGTGTCTTGGGTTGTGTTATCTCTTCTTTGAATAAACCGTGACATCTCAAGATAGACCACCATGATTTGATTGATTAGTCCTTTGAAGGAAATATCCATGGCCCTTTGAAATGTAGAACCTAAATTTACTAAACCAAAGGGC
The DNA here is from genome assembly GCA_000966675.3 of Picea glauca. Classification (NCBI taxonomy): domain Eukaryota; kingdom Viridiplantae; phylum Streptophyta; class Pinopsida; order Pinales; family Pinaceae; genus Picea; species Picea glauca. The sequence goes on from JZKD02S0247708.1 coordinate 49,777, forward strand.
ATCCTTCTGTATGCATATGTTCCCCACTTAGTTCTGAATATGTTTTTCAATTGGTTTGGTCTTGTTATCACATGAAGTTGTTTTTGGGTCACATGTAGTTGTTGTTAAGACCTAAGCCTACACCCATGTCATGTCTCTCTCTCTCTTCTACATACCTTCCTAGATTTCTCCCCTCTTTTGGTTGATAAGTTTGGTTCCCCTTTTTTGTTCATGACTGGATCATCCTTAGTGTCTTTCTTGATTTATCCTTTGCACCAATTTTTCCTGTTGTTGTTAAAAGATAAGCGCATATCAGGATTTGGCTCTATTAGAAATCGGTATCCAATGCCATGTATTGATGAATTATATCTCAAATGAAGGGAGATTATGTGTTCTCTAAGATTTATCTTCGCTCAGGTTACCAACAACTAATAATTAAGGAGGAAGATATTCCTCAAACCACTTTTCAAACTAGGTTCGGACACTGTGAGTTTGTGGTGGTACCATTTTTATTATCAAATGCACCAACAACATTCATGAATCTTATGAACGACATGTTTTGGAAATATTTGAACCATTTTGCAAAAGTATTCTTGGATGACATTATCATCTATTCTCGAAATGAACAGGAGCATCAGGAACACTTGAGGATTGTACTTTAATGCCTTTGAGAGCATAAATTGTATGGGAAATTGCCCATATGTTCTTTTGTCCAAAATGAGATTCAATATATTGGACACATTATAAGTAGTGAAGGAAATGTCATGGATCTAGGGAAAATTGAAGCAATAATGAGTTGGCTAGCTCCTGAAAATGAAAAGTAAGTGCCTAGCTTTATGGGGTTTGAAGGTTACTACCACATGTTCATGGAAGGTTTCTCCTAGATTGCAAGTCCCATCACAACTTTACAGAGAACAGGGGTAGTACTTGAATGGACTAAAGAGTGTGAGGAAGCCTTTATTAAGATAAAACATCGACTGACTAGTGCTCCAATCTTAAGAGTGCCAGACATGGACAAGGACTTCCATGTTTTCACGGATGCCTCTAGGGAAGGTTTAGGTGAAATTCTGATGCAAGAAGGAGGGGTCGTTTCTTATGTGTCCTGTAATCTCAAGAACCATGAGGTTAACTATGCTACTCATGATCTAGAGCTAGTTGCAGTAGTTATGGCTGTCAAGATGTGGAGAAATTACCTAATTGGACACCAATTTGAATTAAAATCTGATCATCAGATCCTTGAGTACATCTTCACCAAAAACAATCTTAATGCCCGACAATGACGTTGGAGTGAATTTTTCAACGAGTAGATACTCTAATTAGAATACCGCAGGCACATTCTTCAATAAACATCAGATTTGATCTCCGAGATAGAATAATAAACCATATGGCCCAGCACGACTGGTACTTCCAAGTTAAGGTTGCATTGGAAAAAGGGAAGTTAGTATCAACGCAATTTGAAGGGTACTCACTACAAAAAGATGGATTATTGTGATTCTAGGGAAGGATGTATGTACTAGCGAATAGTGATCTCGGAAGATTGGTGATGGATGAATCCCATGGAGCCCCTTATTCAGCTCATCCAGGGCTAAATAAAATGCATGAAGCCTTGAGAAAGGTATTTTTATAGGCTGGGATGAAAAAGGACATAGTGCAATATGTGGCTCATTGTTTATAATGTAAGTACGTTAAAGAAGAACACCATCACACAACATGCCTTCTTTAGCCTCATGACATACCTAAAACCAAATGGGAAGTAATTTCCATGGACTTCGTAGTAGGACTACCCAAAAATTACCAAAGGAATGATTGTATCATGGTAGTGGTTGATAAACTCACCAAGAGTGCACACTTCATTCCCATCAAAATCACCTTTGATGCACCCACTATTGCTCAAATATTCCTGCGGGAATTACTGGTCATCTTATTTGCCATTGACTAAGATCACAACAAGTCGTCCAATTTTTTTGTTTTCATAGGGAACATCCATGAGCGCAAAACACAACATTCAAAGTATTTCATTTCAAGATTGAAATTCAAGAAACAAATACGTTAAAGGTTCAACAGTGTAAATCCCATGCAAAGCTCAGATTAGCAGTTCGTGCATATTCAAAATTTTGAAGTCGCGCAAGGCTTAATGACCAGGTAGAAGCCCCGAAGTCCCAAAGAATTTAGATAAAAGCATCTTAGTATTGGATTAATTAGTAATAAGAACACACTAATCACTTCATGGGTTCGACACTTTGGGAGTTATACAAACTCTACATGCATAATTTTCTGAACCCGAAGTACTGAAGACTCTTTGGGTCCATTAGTTCAGACACATTACGCCCATCCGTCACAGATACATGGAATACATTTAGTGTCGAAACGTGGCACTCATTTTAGGAATATTTGGGCATCTCATGCGCTCATCTTCAAGTGACGCGTGGCACAACCCTTTTGTGAGACATCAACAGTTGTGACGTCATATGACATCAAGCCGCCATGTCAAATTCGCAACATTGTCACTCTAGAAATTTTCCATTTAGAGAAATCATAGTTCTCCATAACCTGGAGTTTGGAAATCCCAAATCATTTTAAGGTGGCTTAATCTGAGATTAATTAGTGATAAGCACATGCTAATCACTTCGCGGGTTCGACTCTTCGGGAGTTTTATAAACTCTACATGTAGAATTTCCTGAACCTGAAATCTCGAAGAATCTTTAGGTCCATCAGTTCATACGCATGGTGCCCATCCATCAGAGATATGTGGCAGTCAATGGTGGATTGCGGGGGCCAAAGTGGTGTGGATCCAAACCTCCCTTGACGACTTTTGCAATCATGTGATTATATATACAATCCAATACAAGAGCAACGTGTTGAAGAAAAACACAGTGTTAGGTTGAATAAATGAAGGAAAATGACAAGGAAAATCAAAGTGTAAGAAGACCACGATAAGTCTATCACTAAAGAAAAAAATGAAGAAGTTGTGGAGAGGGTTCGTTATGCCAAAATGAACCAGTTCTCTCCTCGTTGAATCAATAAGCCTTTTCCTGATCTCAAGAAGAAATCAATTAATGAAAGAAGGATTGGTTATTGGAAAATCAACTACCTCCTTAAATGGAAGCATGGAGGGTTTGGCTGGGAAGACGAAAAACTATCATCCCGAAGTACCACAAAGGGCAGTTTTTCGTGCAGGCCCCGACTGGCCCGAGTTTCCTTCTGACAGAAGGAACAAGGCAGGTGGATGATCCTAGGATAGGAAGGCCAACTCACACTCCTAGTTGTTGTCGATTGTTTTGATTATAAATGCATCATACGAATAATAGGAAAGGGTCATATGACTGAGAAAAGCTCCCGGGGTTATATTTTAAATGGAGTTGTTCTCTAGTTATGTATGAGACTTGAGACATTTTTATTAATGGAAGTCAATTTCATTTTATCATCTGATTTCTTCTTATTCTGAAATGATCATGATTGGATGATCCATATGAGATTTTTTGGTTTTGTTATAATGGAGGTTTGATTATAATGTTGCTATGAATGTTTTTTAGTATTTTAACCTTTAAGATAAAGAGGTTCTTGTGATTGAATTTTTTCTTCTCCTGGTTGCTTAAAATCTTATAGACCTATCCACCTTCCTCACTAAATATTCCTCCTATTCACCTTTATCATTAAACCATTGACTGAAAACCTCATTTTATTATGCATAATAGCCCAGATTTTTGTGTTAAAACTTTGTTATGTTCATTTTTGTCCATTTGACATTCAATTATAAATTTTTATCCAAAAACATTTCTGATGGGTGACTCTTAGTGATAACAGGTTCTACTATGAGAACCTATTTTTATCTTGAAAACTCGTTCAATAGAGAAAACATCTTAGATCCAGAGATGTGTTGGCATATATGCTCCATAGAGGTAGTTAGGTAGTTGTATTTTACATAAGGTCGGTTCAAGTTATGGAAATATATACATATCCTAATGTTTCCTGACTTGTTTCTGGTAGGAACCATATTCGACACCCAAGTTGAATGATGAACCTTGAAAATGGTTCAAGTGTCTAACAATTTTTTCAATTCCTTCTGGACAAGTGGTTCAAGAGTTGGATGTATATTTATGAGCTTCTATTGGAATGTATTGACACCTTATTTAATTGGGATTACATGTTGAATTATTCGGGTGTCATAGACCTTCATATCATCATAAGTCCATGTAAACACATTGCGGTACTTCCTAAACAGTTCTTTGAATGTGTATTTTTCCTCCTCTAAACAACAGGTTCCTAGGTTGACATACTTGGGTTGTTTACAAGTCCATAGATTTACCAAGAAATAGATCATTGTTGAGATGTCAGTATTTGGATCATAAGGCATTCTAAACTTATTATGTAAATAAAATAACTTCTTAAGTGTGAGCACATTCTTTGGGATATAATTTTCTTTGACTTTACTTGTCTCATCCCGATAATCCTATAGGTCTTGTTGATGGGTCTCATGGTCAACAAAAAAATATTGGAAGACATATCAACTTGTGAGAAAGTTGATAATATGAGTATAATTATTGAATACTCACTAATTTGTGATGTTTTCTAGTATTGAAGACCTGAAAATCATTTCAACAAAAAAAGCATCGTTAGGATATATGAACCTAGATGATGCGTTGGCCAATACACCTGCATCAATATTTTGATTACAAGGTACAAAAGTGACATTGAATGCACTTGAGGAGTAAAGAAGATTCCATACCTCTTTTTGATATTCTTGTAGATGTGGTGACAAGAAATTAATGGTATATCTTACCTTTCGAACGATTATTTATGAATCTCCAAATAATTTAAGGTACTTCACCTTAACATTGATGGCCTTTTTCATACCTTGTACTAAGTCTTCGTATTCTACAGTGTTATTGGTGCATTAAAATTCTAGGAGACAAGATATGAGCATGTTACATTGTTCATGATCAATCAACACACATCTTGCTCCGACTCCTTCTTGTGACCTAGAGTCATCAAAGAACATGTACCACATGTTAGATATGTTAGTTTTGTTAGTTGTGCTAAAACCTAAGTTAGTTAATATGGTACATAAGTTGTTATATGTTCATGGAAGAAGTTCTGATTGCAAATCTTGTTGTATTTCAGATGTTTGTGCTTCATAACAACTGTGGTCGGTTTCCAGGAACTAGTTACCCAAACCTGAATGTGAAAAAATAATAGGTTCGTTCTTACCTTCTAATTTTGTTACCGTGTGTTTCATGTGATCTTCGTTGTTTAATCAAATCTGATTTTATTTACCTTTGGGTAAAATCATGAAGCTGGGTAACACTTTCGTGACAATCGGGTCTCCAAAATTTCTAGCGGCATTTTTTCGGCCGAACAAATGTTACTTTCGGCCGAAAATTTTCACGTCAAATTTAACGGTGCCGTCAAAATTCATGTACAATGTTTTTTGAATGAATTATTTTCCCATGGTAAGAATATTTTGGCCGAAATACTTTTCGGCCGAAACGTTTATTTTTTAACGGATTCCGTTAAAAACTAGGTTTCGGCCGAAAGAATATTTCGGCCGAAAACTTGAAAATGGGACTGTTTGCAGGAA
>JZKD02S0247708.1:55383-120091 GCA_000966675.3 Picea glauca
AAATTCTAGAAATTATAATATTCATCCATTAGATTCAAAATTATAGTCATAATAAAATAGAGTCTCTCTAGATTGTTGCTGTATATTTCATTTATTAAAAACATAATTTTAATAACAGATACATTGTTGTGGAAAACAATAACTCATTATCATTCATTTCATATTTAACGAACACACTGTTAAACAATTGTCAAATTGACATATCAAATCTTGATAAAAAAAAATTAAAAAATAGTCATTGGAAAGATAACAAAATTATTTACAAGTTTTGTTTTTACTGTAAAGTGAAATTCTAAATAAAAAAAAATACTTTTGTATGCCAGAAGTTGAAGAACTTGTGAAAATACAGTTTTTTTTGTCATAAAACAAGCAAAAGTGTTACCCAGCTTCATGATTTTACCCCTTTATAAGGAAGCCACGGGTGGGACCAATTGGTTGAAAAATTACCTTGAAGTTTAGCTAACCAATCATTGCTCAACAACCAACCATAATTTTATGGTATGTCAACAACAACAATATCAATAACTTGATGCACTCTAGGGTTGGATGCAAGCATAATTAAGACATCTTTGATTTTTCCTTTTACTTTAAAATCCGTTCTATCTAATTGTATGATCTTCATTTTAGTAATTTTCATAACAAAATTTATCCTTTGGTAGACTGAATAAGGCATAATGTTAGAGGATGCACCTAAATCTGCTAAACAATTATGAAAATTGAAATTGAAAATTTCATAAGTGAGTAGAAAAGGTGGAACCTAGGACTTTGAGCATGTGCCTATTCTTGTTGTGTTTATGTCCACAGTGATTTCCACTTTGTGTACATCCTTTGACTGAACATTTAGAGTGATTCTATCAGTAGTAGAAATGATTTTTTTCTGAGAATTATTGGGGTTAAAAGCGTCATGTAGTAGATCATATTGTTTTGGTAATGAGCAGATATCAAACATTGAGATGTTGGGTTGTCTTTTTCATATCTTCTATAACGTTATATTATAAATCATGCATGTTTGATTTATTGATTCTTTGGTTTGATTATGGCCCCCATGCTTTTCTATTGGTTCATATTGTGTTAGGTTTGGTATTGTTCCTAGTTGAGTTGGATGTACTTGATTTTTCTATGTTAGGTGGAATAGTTGTATCATATTTTCCACTGATTTTCCCCTAGGTTGGGTGTTGTTGGGAAATAATACCCTACGGACTAACAAGATAGGGCTGAACTTGTACGCAGATCATGACCTTAAAGAAACCACTTTTAACCTATCACGCCAATACTCAAACCCCTTTTTCACACAAAAGCATGGAAAAGCCCTACTAACCTTTTTTATCGATGTTTGATGTAGATCCTCCGTTGCACTTTATCCGCTTTCTTGCGTTGCTCCTTCCAAAGACAATCCTGCAATCGAGACAAAACACTACGCATGCATGCTATTTTTCTACTTGAGGGTTAGAGATTAATCATAAATCAAATAAAATATATATAACTCGTGCATTGGGACAAGAAAAGTATTTTTTTATTAATCTCAAGATGAATCAACTTACAATAATGATAGAGACCGGCCACCGTTCCTCGATCCTGATCCTGGGTTCCTCCTCTTCTTTGTCCTCCAACTACTTTGCTTTAATTCTCCTTAAGATTGAGGAAAGGCTAAAGGGTTGGGACAAATGGATTCGACAATTGGGCAGAGTTTCTTTGCTATCTTTTTCCTCTTCCTAAATAGTATCCCTACCCTTTCTTTTATAGGCTAGAAGGAGCTAGGGTTTTGGACAAACTCTCGGCCATGCATGGCTGGGAGTTTCAGTTAACTAACCCAAATCTTTTTGTCCCATCGACAACTTTCCTGTTTTTGTGCTTTGTTAGGTAAACGCAGGCTGTAGTAGGCCTGCCAGCGTTCAAACTCGTGTTGTAAGAGGCCTGCCATCATTCCAACGCGTGCAATAGTGGGTTAGGGCGCGTGCCACTTGTTTTAAGAGGATTTTCTAGAGTTTGTTCAACATGGCTTTGGCAAGGAAGGGATACGAGTTGGCTTGATGCCTGGTAAGCATGTGAGGTGCAATTTAGGGTTATAACAGATGCCCCCTAATGTGTGAGGTCAGAAGAGCATATGATGGCCGAAATACATTACCAATTCTTTACCAATTTGTACTGATATGTTGAATGAGTGAGCCCAGGAATCAGGAATCCAGAAGCGTCGTCTGCAAAAAGTATCAAATGTCTCACTGAGGCGGGCATACCCATGCTCGGGATAAAATAGAACCATGGCTACCAATCAAATACACTGTAGATCCATGTCCAACAACTATGAAGAGTAGCCGCAAACAATACACAACGGAGCTACATCTCGAAATCAGAAAGATATACATATAAAGTATCCATCTCCCAGAAGTTGATTCGGCCTGATGGCTGTACTTCAGAGCTCAAGAAACAACTTCGAAATATTCTAAAACTCAAGTAGGAGTGTAATATGAGTGTACGAATGCACTACCAAGAGGTCTTCGACGAATCGTCGATTATGGACTTGATAATCTTGATGATTGGACTGAAGGCTTCAGTGATTTTGAACAAAGACTCGATGGGACGTTCAGGATGGCTGGGTATGCGGACAGGAGACATATTGCAAAGGGGATGACTTAGACTTAGTCAAAAACTTCCCTTGGATAATAGCACGACAAGTGATAAGACTCATGCAACATATTTGTTAATCATAAGTCTACGAAGCAGGAGGCAACACAAACTCTCCATATGTTTGGAAGAGTAACCAAACTGTGGAGGACACAACTCTATATCGAGAGCAAAGATTCCTAAGGTCGTACTACATCCCATAGTCTGATGAATCAAAAAGACAGATGTGCTTTATCCAAGGGAGACTCATTATGCTGCCAATAAAGAAAATACTTTTCCCATCCTCTTTTTGGGGTATATTTGATTTTCTTTTGTTCTTTTTGATGATTTTTGGAAAAGAATAAAGGAATATTACGTTACAATGGAGGAACGAGTACTGCAAACATACAAGCTCAAGGCACAAGGACAAGACTGATGTTCTGGGGAAATGACACTCGGGAAAAATCCTCCAGTGGCCAAAGGTGTTAAGACGCAGAAGAAAACTATTACAAGGCTAATGGGTAAGGTATGCAAATGCAGTTGATACAACAAAAAATGGTAACATCCTTCGATGTAAGTTTTAACGAGACCAGAGAAGGTAAGCTCGGTGGTTTTTCATATTTAGAGAGTCTGAAAAAGCATAAAAGGAAACTCCATTGGGGTACCTTTTTCAACAATAGTCTAGTCGGTTCGAAAAAGGGGTAAATTAGCACCGATTAGACGTCAATTCAAAACCATTTTAACGAGTGTGAAAAGGACAAGATAACTCAGCGAGTTTTTCACTTTTAAGGAGTCTGAAAAAAGCTTAACTATGGACTCCATCAGGAATGTTCTTCTGGACCATTTTAACGAGTGTGAAAGAATAAAGTCACTCGACGATCTTTTCAATTTTAGGGATTCTGAAAAGAGCTTAACTATGGACTCCAGGGGGGTTTCTTTTTCGTAAATTTAGTCCCTCGGGCCCGAAAAAGGAATAAAATTATACCTAAGAATACTCTTCTAAAGAATGGGAATTCAATAGAGTGTCCCTTTGTTCGTACAGTTGACCGTCCGGACCAAAAAAGGGGTAAACTACCATCAGACAGACGTGACTTCAAATTTCAGTTTAACGAGCGTGAAAGGTCACAAGATTGCTCGACAATCTTTTCATGTTTAGAGGGTCTAAAAAGGGTTTAAAAGGAGACCCGTTTAAGGAAATTTCTTCTGGACCAATTTAACGAGTGTGAAGAAACAAGGTCACTCGACAATATTTTCATCTTTAAGGAGTCTGAAAAGGGCTTAAAGAAGACTCCATGATGGTTACTTTTCTCAGTTAATCCGGATGAGATCGAAAAGCATAAATGCAGTCTCGTCGGATGTTTCTTTCGGATCTCAAAGCGAGCTTGAAAAACAAAAAAGTTAGCTCATGATAGACTCTTTGTGGGTCGATGTCTGGCATCTCCTCGAGGGAGCTGTATGCTCCGACGAAAACATTGTCTCTGACGCCAGGGGTTCTGGAGATATTGATAGGTAGAGTTTCAGCGATAGTCACCATATTTCCCTCAGCATAAATTTCCTGTGTAGCTAAGAGGTTAATAGGACATGACTGATCTCCCGTCATGGTGATAGTGAATTCTCCTGCCTCGATTCGGTGTAACTCTGGGCGGAAATATGATCTGTGATGAAGATCATCCCAAGGTTTGTCTGGACTAGTCATTGCTTCGATTACTTCTTCATCGGAAGGCAAGAATAAATCTAATGAATTGGTATGGGCAAGAGAATCTTGAGCCCAGATAGGCTCTAAAGGTGGATCCAACTCTTGTGTGGGAGTTGGATCAGGAGTGGCTGAAGCTTGCTGGACTAAAGAGTACGCTACTTCAGTGGCCGACAAGGGCATGGACATGCCGGAGTGCCCTGTATCATCCATCTTAGCTGATGGGGAAGGAAGAATTCATGGATCTCGAAAGTAAGTCGTGCGGAACGACGAAACATGAAAAATCTCATCCTTGTGGTGATTCGATATAAACTTGACATCGTTATGAGGAGGTGGGTAATCAAAAGTACCCATCAAAGATGGGCACAGACCAACTCCTACATTAACGACACCGGCTTGAGGATTATCAATCATGGGAACCATGGATGCCCCCAAAGCTGGGTCAGGTCTAGAGAAGGACAATTGATCGATAGTCACTATCCGGCCTTCGTGCGGAAATAATAAGACTCGGAAAACTGTAGCGACCACATATTGCATAGAATAAGTCCAACTACGACCTAACAAGAGGTTATAGTCGAGGGGGGCATCAACTACCTCTACTTCAACGCACACGGTCTTCCCTCCTAACTGCACAGGGAAGGAAGGAATGATTCCATGTGGTCGGAAAGAACGACCGTCAAACGCAATGAGGAGAGTAGGTGATGGAGACAACTCGGGCTGACCAATGGCTTTCGAGCATGCTAACGACATAACGCAAGTCGAAGCACCCTCGTCGACCACCGTGCGGAAGATATTCCGTGTAAAAGTTTTTTTGGGATGAGCCACTACTATCTGAAACACGACGTGGTAAGGCAGACGAGGTTTCAAGTCATTCGTATCTAACATGATGGTACTCGGGTTACAAGTCTCAGTAGAGCCTAAAGTAGTCAACAAGGCTTTCCTGTGAGCACGACAACTTTGGAGGACCTCCAAAGCGGACATAGCACAAGGGGTTTGGGATAAATCTTCCACCACAGAGTAGTTCTGGGCGGCACTTGCGTTTGGATTGTGAGAAGCTTTCTTAAACGCACCTTTTGGAATGCGTGTCATCATTTCTCCCAACATCTTCTCAATATGTAGAGGAATATATGGGAGTTCGACTTCTTTGCCCTTCTTCGAGGCGCTTGGTTTACTATAGTCGTGCGCTCTAGTCGTTATTAAAGAATCACCCCTAACCATATATACGTTCGTGCAAGAGGAATTATTTGGGGGAGGACAGGTTTCTTGGTTGCCCCCTTCGGCACTTGTAGAGGCTTGAGTTAAATTTTTCCCATGCTGAAAGGGATTAGTCAACACAGCTTGTTGTTGCTGTATGACAAACTTATGGGCCTCCGCAAGTCGAGGGCATAGATGGGTCGGGTGGTCTTCCACACATAAGTTGCACGGATACCTCGCCTTCCTCTTTTTCGTGGTGCCCTCGCCAGCATTATTAGTGAGTTTCTTATCCCCCTTACCCTTCTTGCATTTTTTTTCTTCCCTTCAGGCTACTGGGTGGCCTTTGGGTTAGTCGTCTATACAGAGTGTACTTCCGATGTTTGGGTAGGAGGAGCAGCTAAAGCAAAAGTCTGGCTGGCCGCTGAGTGTTGTATAGATAACTGTTGCAATTGTTTTGTCAATTGCTCAGCGGGCTTGGTTTTTGCCGAACCAACGATACCATCGGCATGTGGGCTGGCTCTCTGTCTGGTTTTATCCAGTATCGACCGTGGTGCATCCGGCAGGATGTTGTACAATAGACCAGACTGAGAATAGATAAGCTCAAACTGTTGAGCCCTCATGTTGGCATCTTCTTCAGAGAAAACCCCAGAAGTTGCGATGTCTTTGGATAATTGCGGTACTAAAGACTTAAGGAACCACTCAAGAAGGAATGTTGGTGGGACTGGTACTTTGATTAGACTCTTTCGGCGTCACCACTCTCGGATATGATCAGAGATATGGTCCGCTGTCATCTGCTCAAAATTGGATAGCAACTCTGTGCCGATGTTGTATCTCACAGGTAACTGGAAATGGTTAAGGAAGGCCATCGCCAGTTCGCCAAAAGAAGAGTGTCATGAACGATCAAGCTCTATGTACCATTTCGCAGCACTCCCAATAAGAGTGCGTTGAAACAATCGCAACTGGGCGGAGTCATATTTCAGTGAGTTAGATGAACACCAAAGATGGAAAGTAGTCACGTGATCACCTGGATCTTTGTTAGGCTTGGCCTCGAACTTTGGAATGTCCGAAGGAAACTTCGTTGGCATAGGAGGCCAACACGGATCATGACAGATAGGATCATTTAACAACCGTGTCAAATATGGCAAGTGTAATGTCGCCAAGAATGGTAGTTTGGGTTGTTGCTGATAGCCTGGGAAAAAGGGTCCTAGAGTTTGACAAGCACCAGGTTGCCAGGAAAAGTTTGGCTGCTGGCCCAGATTCTGGTAGAAACCATGGCCCTGACCAACGTAAGGGTTTTGCATCTGTGGAGACATCATTGGATGATTCACCATAAAGGACATAGGATGTTTGGCATTCATCGTGTTTAACGGACTTTGGGAAGGATTACCCCATGCCAGTCCTGCTGGGAGAGGCATAGAAGTTTGTCCGGGGTTCCATTGACTGTGGAAAGAATTACCCTAGAACGACATTCCAGATGAGGGAACGGATCCTTGTCCTGAGTTCCAAGGTCCTGGTATATGTGCCCCTGGTGCATGAATAGTACCCTACGCCGGAGTAGACTGTCCAAATATGGGATTGCCCCCAGATGGGAAAGCAGTGGATGCGAAAGTATTGTTACCAAACGTCCCATTCAAAACAAACAGTGACGAACCTACCAATAGTTTTTGCGCAGGTGTTCCTTGACTCCCGACTCCAAAGAAACTTGTGTGTGCAGGCTGCCCAGTGGACTGCTGATGCAGACCACCGAGCGAAGGGGACGAAGGAGAGATATGACCTCCAGCGTAAGGAAGAGTGTTGAAAGGGATAGGAATGCCCCCAAGTTGACCTTGCAGAGGAGCGTTAGAGCTCCCTACCCCCAGACCCAAAGTCTGTAAAGTGGAGTGAGTGAGTGTAGGACTTGTGCCCGAACTAGGCATACCGTAAGAGAACGAAGGGCTTGTCGCACTAGGTGTGAAGGGAGGTGTAGCCACCGCAATAGATGGGGATGGGCCACTGCGTGACGTAATTGCGACAGAGACAGTAGTGGCTTGGACTGTCGAAAGAAGGTTAGGAGATGCTTCTCCTATGGTGACAATGGTGATGGGAATGGAAGAATTCCCAAAGGAAGTAACAACGTTTGTTTCCATAGGTGTGTGAGGCACTAACAGGCTTTCATAAAATTGAATTGGCACAATCACTTGTGGCCAAGTATCAGTGGTTGGGGTTTCAACCAGACCAATATTGGCGATTGATTCCTCCAGGAGTTGTTCGGTCTCAATGGTTTGAAACCCAGTTGCTTCGAAAGACCCTTGTTGGTCTAGCTTCTGCCTCAATGGTGGTGGGGGTGGATCCAGTATAACTGGCGGCAGGCCCAGAAGCCTTCGTGGCCGACGGAGCTCTGAATCCTCCACTGTGTGAGAAGATCCACAACATTCTAAGGTATTCTACATGATCAAACAGTAACACACACTAAAAAGAAGCCCCTAAGAGATAAATCAAGCAAACACTAAACTAGTTGGAAGAACAATTACAACAACCAACACTAGAGCAACTTACCGGTGCAAGTGCAACTCGAAAATGGAAGCACCCTCTGGGTATACTCTACAAAGCGTGGCTCGATGTCTGTCCTAGGTACCACGGTATACCCCCGCAGTCACCTGTGTATGTCCCTCGAAAAGATTGGCAACTAGTTTGCCAGCACGGGAACAGTCACCAGGCGGGTACAGTCGATAGTCGGGTAGACCACAATGAGCAGGGTATCAAGCCCAAAACCTGTTAAGGGTATCGAGAGAAAATGGTCTGGAAGACAACTGAGGACCTCGAATGAATTCGAGACCCATGAAGCTTCGTGGAAAATGCAAACGACGAAATCCCTCAACAAATCCTCGATATGTGTTCTCCACTACACTTGGTCCAGCTTTGGAGGGGTTATCTTCGCTACCTTTCCTTACGCGACCTCGTGTTTAGCCCCTGTGTTAGAGGGGGGCCCAGATAAATTTCACGTAAATGGACTTCTACACTCCTGTTGACGGGAGAAATTGACCGTCCGTCAACTGAGAGAGTGGAACTGGTCCGGGGTTGTCGAATAACCCAAGACCTTTGGAATGAACCACCCTGATGGGTTTAGCGGCTCCGTTGGCCGATCTAAGGTTCTAGGAAAACCAAAGAGAAAACTAATCTAAACTAACTAATCTAAAACTAAATAAAACAAACTAAACTAACTAACAATAAATAAAACAAACTAATACTAACTAATCTAACTAACTATTAAAACAAACTAACTAATCTACTATCTGAAATATAACTTCTTCACAAAATATACAATATCTACAAAATGCAGATTTAAATAAAACCTGGAAAACTCATTTGCTTTCTGCCCTAAGACAGATAAAGATATTTTGTTGATTTTATGATTTTATGAATAAGAAATAAAACTTACTGAAATTAAACAATCTAATATACTAATTCTACCTATAAATCTAACTAAACTTATATCTAAACTAAACTAGTAATAATATACTAAACAAACAAATGACAAACTGACCTGGAAACGCTCCAAATTTGTCCTGTGTATGATGACTTCAAAGCTGGTCGGAGGAAGGAAACTCACACCAGATGATCCAGAAGCTTCTCGTAAACGATAGGTTGCACTTCTCTTTGAGTTGTTTATAGGACAAACAAGACATAAAAAAAAATCATAACAATTATATGATTTATAAATTTCTGCAATAAGGGAAACCTGTTATGCAAAAAACTTATACTTAATAATTCAACTTATGAAGAAGATAAATCTGTCATTCACAAACTGAATCAAGTAATTGCTATGTTTTTTAAATACTAGAAGAAATCAGATATGGATTATATTGATTAAATTATATCATTTGCAAAAGACTAAGATAGCTAAAGTAGTCATTAACCAAATGCAAATTGATACACATAAACATGAAACAATGCAAGGTAAATAGAGTAAAATTAAGTGATCAAACAACCCAAATAGGTAAGAAAATTATATCTCTCCCCAGTATGGTCGCCAATCTGTTGTATCCTTTTTGCCACTTGAATGAGCAAAACAGGGACACTTGCAAGGCTAGTTGAGCTAGATAGGATAGAAGTTAGTGTATGAATAAAATGACTCAATCACATGAAATAAACAAACAACTAAGATAAAAACAACTATAGAAACAAAACTATAATGCATAAGGAAATTAGAACCAAAATAAATCAAACAATTGACCAATATTCATGACACCAATGGATATATTGTATTAGTGGAAAAACACCAAAGAGAATGGGAGACTTATGGGTCCCCTCTTCCTCCAAGTGAGGGCTCTTGAATCCCCTATGTGAGAATTATTCTTACAAATGGAAAAATAGAAAGGAAATGGTGAAGAAATCCAAGCTTATTGCCTCAAGAGGTGAGGTGAATAGATTAATGAAATGATTCTAGTATGCTCCAAGAAGGAAGGATGTTCCTTGTAGGATAATATTGGCAGCATAAAAATACAATGAGATTATTGAATTCATAGTGCACCCATGGCCTCTTTTTATAGCAAATCTCTGAGACATTATCCAACTAGTCTTTAGTGTGAATGAGGGGCCTTTTAGGGAACCCTTAGGTGTTTGACCAACCCCCCACTCAGATTCAGCTCAGATTTGATGGTCAAATCAACTTGGGAGCTGAACAAGAAGTGGGTGAGGGGCCAAAAAGAACCATAAATGCGTTTTTCTGAGGTGTGCGTGGATTTTTGCGTACACAGTCGCACATCGGGTGCATGTGCTCTTTTTTGTCTTTTTTTTCCTGTGCATGTGTGTGGGATTCCTATATTGTTTATACACATGTCAATTTTATAACTATTTGTATAGTTCGTGCCCTTTGGAAATGCATTTTTGGGGATATGAATGAACTAATAGGTGTTTGGAGATGTTGGATTCCTGTAACCATTTGCAGACGAAATTTCAATGATAAAAGGTAGGATATCAAAGTATGAATCTCTTCAAGAGAACTGAATATAAGTGTACTCTGGACTGGTAAGACTCCAAAGGACCCGAACAGATTTGAAGTTCATGAATCACCGAGACCAAATGAAACC
Organism: Picea glauca; assembly: GCA_000966675.3. Lineage (NCBI taxonomy): Eukaryota > Viridiplantae > Streptophyta > Pinopsida > Pinales > Pinaceae > Picea > Picea glauca. The sequence goes on from JZKD02S0247708.1 coordinate 65,941, forward strand.
AATGCGTTTCTCAAGAAAACCCCCCAATATACACTCTTTCCACTATGATTGGTCAAGATTTGGAGGGGTAATCTATGTTTCTCTCTCGCACATGACCTCATGTTTATCCCCTGTGTGAGAGGGGATTCCTAGTTATTATTATATGAAAGTTGTATTTATACTCTTGTTATCACTCGATAGTTTTTTTAGTAGTCTTGGAAAATTTACTCACTTTCCTAGTCCAAATACCCTAATCCCGTTCTATTGTTGGTGTGCTAAAATAAAAAAGTGTTCTAGTTTATTTTATTAGCACTTGGTTGATTTTAATGTCTTTTAACTCAAAGGGTTCACATAGATGAGACTGATGATGTCAGAGAGACTCAACTCCAATAGAATGAAAAATAATGATATTTTATTCATTATTTTTGATGAATTATATGTATGTTAAGGAAAAGAGTTATATTCTTCTTAACACAAGAAAGCACTCAAAACAATGCAACTTTTAATTTTTGGGATTAATATGATGCCAAAATACCAAGCAAATGTTTCTGAAAACTGAAATGCACATGCACAACTAGCTCTTTTTCCAAACATAAACTAAAACAAACTTCCTAATGAATGCATACAATTTCTTCGTTTGATTATGTATGCAAGGATATGTGCAAAATTTTCTAATTCTTAAATTTCAAATAGGATGAAAGAGATCTATGTTTGATATAGAGAAATGTGAGGCAAAAAGGTAATCAAACAAAGCACACTCAAAGTGATGAGAAATGAAAGACAAGAAGTAGGGGATAACCTATTCAATCAAGAACTCAAAGATACAAAAGATAAATAAGACAACCACTCATGAAAATCATTAAAACAAAAGCAACAAGAAACAATGTTCAAGACTAGGTTATGGAAAAAAAGATATTCTTAATCATCCATAAAGGAGAGATGTTTCGATGAGGGAAAAAAGGACAAATACCAAGAAACCTTTGCAAACCCTAGTTGATGAAAATTCCTAAACAACCAAGCAATCTGAAATATTTGCGACATGAAGATAAGACAAACTAAAAGACAAAAATAACCAAGGGATCTTGTTATCCCAAGGGGACCAAAACTAGGATAAAATTTGTAAACTTAAGGGAGAAACATAAATGATTGATAGTTGTCATATTATTAGGCCAAAAAAAGTCAAATACAATCAAGATTCACTGGGCAAAACTCCCCTCAAGATCAGACTGCAAAGAGAAAGTAGAATGGGGAAAAATCACTGAAACAAGGGAATGACACCCCTATTCCCAAGGAGACAGAGCACCAATTAGAGGAATGGCGCTATGTAGGAGAATATGGGGGGTTTAATTTAGCTAATTAGGCCCTCTATAAGTATTATGGGGAGTGCCAATTAGGTATATGGCACCCTGGTGTGAACTGCAAGGGAGTGCCACCCTTTTGAAAAGTTTAAATTTTTTCTCAAAAAGGCTAAAAATTTAGAAAAATCAATGAAAGACTCTGTGATCTCTCTAGTGAATAAGAGAGAAGAGGAAATATATCATAATCAAGGAGTAAACAATATCTAAGGATATGAAAAATATTTGGATGATCCAAGGAAGGACTAGTTAAAGTCCTTCCCCAGTGGAGTCGCCAATTTCTATTACAAAATATTTCCCCTACAGACAGGTAAAATCTCCCTTGGATTACCAGACCCATATACCAATACATAAACACTAAAAATGGACACCAACGTCCCTTTAAACTCATTTTAACCAATCAAAAAGAGAGAAGGAGAAATGTCTTGATGTACCTTTTTACAAAGTTTGTCCTCCTTGCCTCCAATCCATGAGCTTGATCTTCAAAATTTCCTGGTGCAACTTGATACCTGCAATAGACATCAAAGAGAAACATGTATCTCCTACTCTAGTTGATTAGGTAAAACAAATTCATCTATAATAAAGTAAAAATATATAAGCACATGCAAGAATACACAAGCTTGTAGGAAATAGGCCAAGTATATTCAATGAGAACCCAAAAGATAGTACTTATAGACCATGATTGATGCATTAGAAGCCTCTCCAAGATCTCCTCATCCAACCCCTTGCATGAATAAACCAAGATAAAAATAATGATACTCTAATTGATTGCTTCCTCCACTTCACCTTGGAAAGTATATAGGCTTGAGATGCACAACCACCATGAGAAAATGACAGATATGGTTGAGGATATGGCTCTTTGAGGTTTGGATCAGATCCTAAAGTGAATGGAAAGCATGGGGGTAAAACATATCCAACCCCATATTAAAAGAGATATCCCATAGATTAATGTGGAGGATCCCACTTTCTCCTCTAACAAGAATGGTGATCCCTTAGAGTGAGAGATAGGGCACCATCTAAAAAAAGTGACACTCTCTATACATGGGTAGTGGAGCACTAGTTCTCCCTACACATGGCTAGTTGGGTGTCATCGTTCATAAATTCCCCAAAAAGGTTGAATTTCCAAGGAAAGGTATGTTTTGACCTAGAAATGATGGGTTTCCTCCTCCCATATGACTCAGGGGTCTTGAAAAATTTTTTTCATGGTGTTAGGGGGTGGAGACACCTTACAAAGTGAATGAGACACTTTAGAAGGTGCATATGACACTTGCAACAGTGCATGCGACACTTACCGAGATGCATACGCCACATTGAGATAGTTGCAACACTTAGGGTGAGATACCTAGGTGTGCAATTTTGGCATGTAACACCAACTCCATGAATTCTCTAGATCCAACCAGAAGGAGGATACAACCCCCTTATTTACAGTCACCAACCTAAAGGAAGATCCAACTCCATGAGTTCTCCAACAACAACTCTAAGGATTCTACAACACCCTTTCCTTGTCCCATCCTGCTGGTATGAAATTGATGTGGATTTAGGAGTGGAAAAAACTGAATAATAGACTGAATACAATAAAAATAGAAATATGAAGAACAACATAAATATCTAGTGAAAAATATCTTCTATTGAATAAATGAAATACATTGAAACTGTAAATCTGCAGAACTAAAACAATTGATCGAATGGTGGTAGCTATCTATGAGAAGAGATGTGGTTGCTACATGCATCCTTTTGAGTATACTAATTACAATGAGGCTTCAGAGGCCTTTTAGATATTACTCATGAATTCCTAAACCCTAGACATCCAAAAATCTAACCCTAGAAGGTGACATTCCAAAAGTCATGTGGGCCCCTATGGGTAAGATGGTACCTCAACTTCCTGGGGTCATAACATTTTCATACAACCTCGATTTTAGGCACGTGATAGATCGTTGGAAAGGTATTTCATATAAATACATGTTCCACCATCAAACTTTGACTCCGTCTACATTTTGACTATGGCGAGCCAAAAAAACATTATTTAGGGATCCAAAACAGCCCTGGAAGTACAACAAGATGTGTTGACATGAGCCAGTTGGATTAGGCGAAAGGCCACTAGTATCCACCTGGAAGATGTGTAGGGATTCAGACAACCCTAGAAGTGTAGAACTCCCAACTACAAATAAGTACAAAAGAATGTGTTGAAATAAAAAAGGACAAGATGAACTAGTTGGAATAGGTGAGTGGCCACCAATATCCACTTGGATTTATCCTCTTCCTTAGGAATAAATGGTATCAATTGTGTTGAGTTCCCCCACTAGGTGAGGAAACTTCTACTGGATTTGGCCCCGAGTGAGCCACTTTCCTTGTTGTAGGAGCTTCCCTACCTTGATAACCCGAAAAAGATGGATCCTCTGTTGGAGATTTCCCTTGACCTGTATCTCCACTATCTGATCAAGGCATGATTATTCCATGCAGTCAGGGTTGATCACTTTTGGTTGCAGTTGTTCTGTGATCTCTGAGATGTCCAATAACGGTGGAAAATATGGCTGAAGGAGGTCCATATTGAAAAATGGGTGTAGGCCAAGGAAGGGTGGAGTGTTGAGCTCAAAATCATTGTTACCCACAGCCTTGGTGATAGTGTAATTCCCTTAGCAAAGTGGGCATAGCTTCAAGTGGGGCCCGGTGAGATGATTCTTCAAAAAATGTAACCAAAATTTGTCGCCAACGAGAAACTGGTTCGGTACCTTATGTTGATCATGGTGATTCTTGTACTTAGCATTGGATTTCTGTAAAATCTCTTGGACCTATTGTCATATGTGTTGAATCAGCTCAATGAATCTAGTGGCTTTGTCGATCTGAGATTGAACATGGGAAGAGTTTGTCTATGTTTTGGAAAGAGGTAGTGAAACATCAATGGGACCCAAGGGTTGGAATCCTAGCCCCACTTGAAATGGGCTATATTGGTTGGTGGAACTATGGAGATCCATTTTGTAATTGTGTTGGACATAAGGGAGATGCTCATCCCATGTAATTGGATGCTTAGAGTTGTAGATGTGTAGGATGTGCAAAATCATCTGATTGGCGACCTATGTTTGGACATTTTTTGGGGGGTGGAAAATGATGGATTTAGTGAGCTTGGTGTCCAATATTAACCATAGGCTCAACTAGAATGTACTGAAGAACCTATGGTATTGGTTGGAGATGATGGTCTGTGGTATCCCAAAATGGACCCACACTCATTCGAAGAAGAGATTGGTAGCATCTACTGTTGTGATATTGTTCTTGCAGGTTGTGAGGATGACCATCTTCAAAAACCAAGAAATGATCACAAATAAATAGTAATTCACTTGCTTGGTGGATTAAAGGCCATACATGTAATCCATTGAGATGGATTCCCAAGACTTATCAGGATTAGGAAGAGGGGTGTATAAGCATTGATTATTGACGGTTGTCTTGGTAATGGCACAAGAAGAGAAAGATATGATATACTTGTTGATGTCCTCTTGAAGTTTTTTCCAATAAAAATGTTTCTAAAGAACACCCACATCTTTATCAATGCTAATATGTCCTTCCATACGATTATAGTGGGCTTCCCAAATTAGCTTTCCACACTTACTTGTAGGAACACAGAGATGGCCCAGATGGCATACTATTCCATCCTAAATGTGAAAATCGGTGATAGTTGCGCTTGTACCCAAGAGCTTATAGGTGGTGGAAAAGTCCATATCTTGGTGATAAATTTGGGGCCACTCAGATCTCTCATGTCCATAGGAATGGAGGACAATGGTGAGTGCAACCACATGAGGTCGATTGAGGTAGTCAACATCAATATTTTATATCCTTGTCTTATACTTGATGTTGAGATGGAACTGTTGTTGGTAGGTGGACTACTTCTTATGGAGGTCATTATACAATTTCCCCTTTGTCTATATGAATTGCAGAGGCTTGTGATCAATGTGGATGATTGCCTCATTTCTCATCATGTAATGTTTCCATTGATGGCAGGATCGTACAATGGAATACATTTCCTTGTCATAGGTGGGATATTTTCGAACAATATATGAGAGTGTCTCACTATCGTATACCACCAGATGACCATGTTGAGTGAGAAATGCACCTACATGATAGTCAGATGCATCAGTATCAATATCGAACAATTGTTGCAGATTGGGCAAGGAGAGTATTGGAGATGAGCACAAACGGTGCTTTAGATCATTGAATGCTCATTGTTGTTCCTTCCCCCAGACGAAATTAGCCCTTCCACCTCCCTTAGTCACATGGATGAGGGCCCATGCAATATGGGAGAATCCCAACACAAACTATCAGTAGAATTAGGCCAGTCCCAAGAAGCTCTGAATCTCGGTTAGTGTGGTTAGGGATGGCCAGTCAGATATGAATTAGATATTATCTTGATCAACATGTACCTCATGCTCATCAACAATGTATCTAAAGTGTTATACCATGTTCATTCAAAAAGAGCAATTTTCCATGTTGGCATATAGTCGGTTTTGCCACAGAGTGCTCAAAACTTGTTGAATATATCGCATGTGCTCCTCCAAATTTCTGTTGAAGATGAGGATGTCATCCAAATATACCATGACAAAAGAGATGGTGAAGGGTTTCAATACATCATCCATAAACCTCATGAAAGTGGTCGGTGCATTTGTTAAGCCAAAAGGAATGACCAACCATTCAAAGAGACCTTCTTTTGGTTTGAAGGTTGTATTCCATACATCAGTTTCTTCGATGGGAACCTGGAGGTAGCCATACTTTAGGTCAATCTTTCTGAATTAATTTTCCCCCTTGATTTGGTCAAGAAGGTCATCAATCCTGGGAATTGTGTATTGGTTCTTGACTGTGATTTGTTTAAGGTTCTGTAATCAATGCAGAGTCACCAAGTCTCATCCTTCTATTGCACTAGTATAATTGGGGTTCCGCAAGGGGAGGATTTAGGTCTGATGTGCCCCTTTTTAAGAAGCTATTGGATATGACACCTGATTTCATCATTTTCCATCAGTGAGTGAAAATAGATAAGTCCATTAGGTAGAGGTGCATCGAGGGTTAGATCAATTGGATACTTGACATGGAAGTGCGTCGGTACCCTGATGGGTGAGGAGAAGATGTCTCTGTATTCTTCCATGATCTCGTCCACTTGCTTCTGCTACAAAGAGAGGCTCTGTGTAGAGGCCATGGATTTGGTATCCACCTTCTACTTACTATCAGCATGAATCACAAAGACGACAAACTTCTTGGTATGTGAAATGACCTTACTCAATTTCTTAGTAGCGATAAAAGAAATAAAAATAGGTGGTGCTACCTTTGGTATCCTGTACAATTGTCTACCCAAAGTAATAATAACACTACGGGGTCTAGAATCATACACAACATGACACTTCCAAAAATATGGTTGTTCTAAAAGGACATCACAAACTTCAAGGGGAGTAATATCGCACAGTATTGCATCTTTGAGAGGCTTGATGTCGTAGGGAAGATGAAATTGTTGGCTGACACGAAGGTCTCTTTCTTGGAGAAGCCAACCAATGGTGTAGGGTTGTGGGTGTGGTTTCATTGGAAGGTCCAACCGCTTGATGACCTATGATGAAATCAATTTCTTATGGTTTCTGCTATTGACAATGTAATGAAGCAGACCCCCCTTAACCCACATATGTGAGTGAAAGAGGCATTCCCCTTCGTATGGTTCTTTTGGCTCGGTTGGTTTGACTTGGGTGGTAGTGACGGTGGCACTAATTTAAACATTGATCATTTGGTTCCCTCCTTCGAGATTTTATTCGGAATCAGAATCAGCCTCTGACTTAGAATCCTTCATCTCGGCCACAAGTGACGACTTTGAGAGACATTCTTCAGTGTCTTGCTAAGATATTTTATGGTACTCACACCATTTTCCTATGTCCTTATTCTTCTCATTTCCCTTCTTGTGTTGCGATTTGGACTAGTTATCCTAAGAGTGGCCATCTCAGCTCGATTCCTTGTTGTTTGGGTTGCAGTCACCTTTTCCCTAGTTCGGTTGTGAGGAGTTTTCAGATCCAAACTCTTGCCTCTTCTGCTTAAATTTATGCTCAATCTTGACAGTGTATCTATAAGCCGTGACCAATGAGGCGATGTCCATAAACTCCATTTTTGTTTGAATGTATCTATGTAAACAACCATGGTATTTGAGAACCAGATGTTACTAAGAGTATTTTATACCCAATTTGGTGCATAGGGTGTGGAAAATATTGGTGAAATCTGGTACTGTCTTGTCCCTTTCTTGACGCAGGGTGGTCCATCTAGTGTACTAGTCCTCCTAGCTTCCAATTGGGTAGTATTTTTATTTAATGTCATTCTGAAAGGAATCCCATGTAGGGGCCACCAAAAATATTGCATATTCTTGTACGTCCCTTTTCTCAGAGTAAGTATCCCACCAGTCCATAACATGGGGGACGACCTTGAGGAGTGAAAAAGTAATCTTTTCCCTATTGGAAAAATTGTTAACTGAAAAATACCCCTTGAGAAGATTCAACTATTTATCTACGACATCCGCATCTATCAGTCCTTCCAATAATGGAATATCAAAATTTATCTGTACCTTGAAGGGGGTTGCATGGTCTCTTGATGAAGATGCTTTGCATGTGGGTAGTCTTCGAAGGATCTGTGCAAAGTTGTACATCATTTAATTCCTTTCTTGCACGAGGGCTTCCTCGAGCAACATTTTAATAGGATATCCTACTCGATCATATTTATTTTCTTCCCCCATAGTTTTTTGTCGGGTTCGGTGTGACGAATATTGCAACGACTCGATTGGTTCGAGTCCCAACTTATTCTACCCAGATCTTGTTGGTGACATGCACGAAGAAAAATAAATGAAGAGCATAACGCTCATATACCAGTGATCCTTATTTAGGAGTGAAACAAACTGAATAATAAATCGAATACAATAAAAATAGATATATGAAGAACATGATAAATAACCAGTGAATAATATCTTCAATTGAATAAACGAAATAGGTTGAAACTGTAAAACAACAGAAATGAAACACTTGTCGGAATGGTGGTAGATATCTATGAGAAGAGATGTGGCTACTATGCACATTATTCTAAGAAGAATGATTACAATGAGGCTCCAAAGGACTTTTTGATACTTCTCATGAATTCTAAAACCCTAGACATCCAAAAACCTAACCCTAGAAGGTGAAATGACAAAAGTCATGTGGGACCCTATGGATAAGTTGGTATCTCAACTTCTCGAGGTCGTAACTTTTTCATATGACCTTCACTTTAGGCGTGTGATAGCCCTTTGGAACGGTCATTCAGAGAGATACACATTATGTCATCAAACTCTAGCTCTTTCTACAATTTGAATATGGTGAGCCAAAAAAACATTGTTTAGGCTCCAAAACAACCCTCGAAGTACAACAAGATGTGCTAACATGAAAACATACAAAAGAATCTAGTTAGATTAGGTGAGAGGCCACCATTATCCACTTGGAAGATGTGTAGGGATTCATATAGCCCCAGAAGTGTAGAACTCACAATTACAAATAAGTACAAAATAACTTGTTGAACTAAAAATAGACAAGAGGAGCCAAGTGGAATAGGTGGGTAGCCACCAATATCCACATGCATTATAAATATAAATGTAGACACAAGCTGTCACTACCACTCATCAACCTATAACTGTCACTATCATCGACCAACCTATCACTTTCACTATCACATCAACCAATCACTATCACTTTGTCACATCAACCTGTGCCTGATGATCAACCTATAATATAACCTATCATCATCCTTGTCACCGTCATTGTCACTTTCACTACCACTGATCAATCATATCCACTCACATGGATACAAAAACCATCACCATACCATGTACATCAACCATGTACCAGAGCTTGTACAATACCATGTACATCAATCATGTACTAGAACCTATACCATACCATGTACATCAACTTGTATCAACCATGCATCAAATATGTAGCATACCATGTACCAAAACATGCACCATACCATGTACTAAGATCACCAAGAAGTTTCTCTACAAATGTACCACATCATCATCAACTCATGTACCATAAAATCACCAAGATGCATCTCAATATCACCAATCATGTATCATAATATATGCCAAGTGTAGGTGTCATAAAATTAATTATCAACCATATACCTTAATCGTATACCAACACCATGTACCATGTACCAAGAATCAAATATGTACCAAATGATGTGCCTCAACCGAGCACCAAAGAATGTTCCTCATACACATGCCACCACATACAATATGATATGATCAATGAAGTGCCTCAGGCATGTGATATCATCACCATGACATATACCAAACCATATACCAAGATAGACAATATATGCTTCTAATAAATGTACCATAACATCACCAAGGTGTAACTCAAAGAATATTCCCAAATATCCAAACCATGTTCCACAATATACCTCAAGAATGTATCATACCATGTGCCATAACATATGCCTCAATAATATGTCAATATCACAAATATGTGCCTCTAACAATGAACCATAACAACCATATATCATGTACCAAGGATATGACTCAATAATGTATCAGTACCTCCAAGATATGAACCTCAACCAAGGGCCTCCAAGACATTCCTTAGGCATGTGCCATACCATCCATGATACAAGCCTCAATCAAGCACATAAAATACACACATTTACTCATCAAGAGGACCTAGTGCATATCATCTCATATCAACTGACCAACCTACTACATATCATCTTCAAAAAACAATATATATCATATTTTTCAAGTCCTTTTCTTATATATATGAAGTGTACACTGTCAATCCACGAATGCCTTCTCTTTTCTCCACTATGAAAAACAAATGTTTGTGCCCTACTCCACTCCGACCAGTGGATTACCTCAAAAATCTATTTTGCAAACTTTTCCTTCGCTTCCCTTCTCTACCTCAGACTTCACTACCTCAAACTTCGCTACCTTAGATATGTTATGAAAAAATAAACCAAACAATCACTTGAAATATAGATAATCATTAAACTTGTATGTATAAGTATGAGAGGCTTCTTGAAGTGTATTTATACTTGTCCATGTGAATTATTTCCTTAACTTTAGGGTCGACATGTACTTTCTTGTTATAACCATTTTTTCCTTTAATGACTTCTAACTTCTTATTGTAACCATTTATGGTCTTCTTAACCATTATTCAAGGTTTCCAACTTTATGACCTCATAACTCCTCAACCGTGAGGAACTACATGATGTACCACCTACCGAGGACTATCCATTTATGAGTGTGTTACCTGCAATTGCACTGTGCTTCATGGCCTTATTCCTAAAACAACTTTAGGATTCATAAATACACCTCTGAGTTTCATGTATACTTCCTCAAATCATATTCCTGTGAGGGCCATGCTTAGAGTTACTCCATAAGGATACCACTTTGGAGACCTCTCCAAATACACCATCACATATGTTGACATAGATAAAAACCACTTATTTTGACATCAATGACAACCAATTGTCCAACAACATCAATGGAAACAAACTGTCCAATATCATTGTCTATAATGATGATATTAAGGTGTCGCTACATGCTGCTACATGCTGTTGTTACAATTCGATTACATGTTGCTACATGATGTTCTTACAATGATGCTACATACTACTACTTGTGGTTGTTACAGTATTATTACATGATGTTGCTACTCTTTGCTTATTTTTTTACTACTTCCCCAACTTTTTTATCAAATCTAAAGATGTACCGAAGAACAATACAAATGGACAATTGATTTGAAGATAAATATAAGGAAAAACCCTAGAAGTAAGATCCATCACCACATTTACCACATCCTTTATGTAAATGAAGCCTTTCATAAGACCTAGTATTTATTATGTTCATTAATCAGTACCATGATATGCCTATGCATTTCCACCTTCCGATTTTGTAATAACTGCATAATGAAGATCATTCCTTTTTTATGTGGTTTCCCGTGAATATTAAACTTTGCAACTACTATTAAGCCACAACTTTAGCATCATCACTTCCTACTTATTTCTTCACCCATTCCTAACCCACTCATTAAAGTGCCTTGGCTCACTTATAATGTTGATTCACCTTGTTATACCATTCCCTTCCTTAATAAATTTGATGTTGAAAAACTATCTCATGCGCCATTAGACCTTTGAATGCTTGAAAACTAGCTTGTTGGCGAACATTCCTTAGGGATAAAAATTTATGTCTATGAAAAAACCATGTGTGTACTTAGACATATATTTTATAAAAAACAAATTCATAGTAGACAAGGTTTTCAAATAAGAATTAAAAGATCATTTTCAAGTTCCAGTTGCTCTCTGAATAAATATTCCCAAGTTTCATGGTCCATCATAAGGTTGTTCTAGATCTCTATTTGCAACTCATATTGTGTTCCAAAATTCTAAAATCCACATTGTTATTTATTGTGGAGCATCTCATGATATCATACATGTGTTTCTCTATGAAAAATAATCTCCAAGTTGAATAAAAATTTCCACGATTCATTACTACATTAGAATTTTGTTCTAGATCTACATTGTGCTACATATTCCAATCTATGCACTTTTCTTCCTTGTAAAGTTTTGACAACATTGTGGACCATATCAGATCAGTATGCTACTACAAAAATTATGGAATTCATAGGTACATTTAGGTATGTTTATTCTCTTTTCTTTAATCATGATTCATTGGATGTTATGGGTTTGTATTTGGAAAATCACTTAGGTCCCTGTCCTACTTCCTCATCTTTTGCAATTTCTCGGAGGTGGGAAATATCTTCTCTTTTTGGGGGGACACCATCAACTTTGCATCCCATAAGATCCCCTAAGTATTTGTGTTCAAATCCACTCCAATATCCATGCATGATAAGTATTATGAGCTTCCCTATTGTTGCTCCCCAAGAACCAACAATAGAAGACTTTGTTGTTGCCACATAAGAACCAGGAGTAAAGGACCTTGTTGTTTCCAGAGAAGAACCAACAGTAAGGGAAAATAAGTATTTGTTTCTTCCAAAGAAGAACCAACAGTAAAGGACCCTATTTTTTCCACACAAAAACCAACAGAAAGGTAAAAATAAGGTATTGATTTTCTCCATAGGAACCAACAACAAAAAATAAGTAGTTGAAAGGGATAACCAACATTTTCCAATACCATATATATCTTGCTTGATTCATGAGCATTTGTAGGCACACTACACTAAAATATGGTTTTGATTATCATATCTAGGTACATGGCCCATCTACAGGCTTTGTGTTGCATGAGGACATGCAACATCCTCAGTTTTGGGGGTGGATTGTTGCACATTTCTTACTTGGAACAACACTATTTTCTTGGCCTTTCATTTGATAAAAAAATTTCCACTTTTGGGGAGATAAAAAATAATCATATAGAGAGGAATAGGATGACCCATAAGAACCTACAAAATAATAAGTTTCTATAGAATCCATTCCTATATAAAAATATGTTTTCATCCTTCGGTTTGGGTACATACAACAAGAACTTTCATTTTCCGATGGACAACAATAGTTTTCAACATTAATGACACAAGAAATCCCTATTAATGTTACACAATAACCAACAATAGGAAGTTTTGTTGTCATTACACAAGAACAAGAAGTGGGTCACAAAATATCACCATGTCAGTTTATGTTGTTAATCTTGTCCTAACATTGTTTATGTTACTCTCATTATAACATTGTTGTTGTTACTCCTGTTATAACACTATTGTTTTTTTCTTAAAGAAAAAAAAGTCACTATGGATTTCTATTATAATGGCACAAAAAATTATATTCTACGATTCTAGGGGTCCTTCCAAAATGGAAACCAAGGATCCCCCCAAAATAATCAAGTCTTCTATAATTACAACAAATAAACCCATACCCTACTAAAACCAGAAATCCCCAAAGAGTATTCTTGACTTCCAGAATGTCAAAAAGGACTTGGCCCTATATGGCCATAAGTTCCAGAATTATAGAAAGGAAATATCCCTACATGTCCATAGAGATTCAAATATTGATTCCTTGATTAAAATATATATATATATTATGACCATACCCGAAGCACAACTACATTTGTACCCAAAATCCAATGGCTAATTTGTTTGAAATTTGACAGTTACATACGTTATATGTATTTGTAATATGTATTACATATACATATAACATATGTTATATCTATAACATATGTTATATCTATTACATATTTTATATGTATAACATATGTTATATGTATAACATATGTTAATGTATAGCATATGTTACACATATAACATATGTTATACATATAACATATGTTATACATTGAAGTTTGTAGAATGACCTCCGGAAGTGGTGTCTTGTTGTATTTAATACCAATGAGTGAGAAAAGAAAAATGTTGAAGGAGGAGTTGTATAAGAGTCCTTTGTTGAATGGAATTGATGCCAGAAATCTAGGTAATGATGTGGATAAGGCTATAAGATAAAATTTGGAGAATTCTTTTGAAGAGAAGTTTGTTGTGGTAGTTCCAAGATACTATGAATAAAATATTTGGTGTTATCTTTATGTAGTAGGTAAGTTTTTTCAAAAACATATGATCTGCAAAATTCAATAGATATTCCATTGGAACAGTTCATCACAAATGATCTTATAAATTACAAAAATATTTATTATTAAGGTTATTTTCCTTTGGATTTCCAAAATATTTAGTTATTATTTATTTTTCTTATGCATGGAATCGATAAAATTAGTAAAATAGATCACAATAAAATACAATCACCTCATCCACAAATTAACAAAAGATATGACCTAAGAAACCCAATACTGGAGAAAACCCATCTAGAAGGTCAGGCTTCTCTACTTTGTTTTCTATGGTATAGAAATGATGTAGGTACAAAGAAAGAGGCACTCTCTATGGATATTCCTTTGACCTGTGGCCTATATGGATGCTAAAGAATCTCTCCTCCTATTCTATTCTCACAAAATACCACTCTTATATGTTTTTCTTTTCTATGGAACAAGATAAAAAGAAAAAGAATGGGACCCCTTCTTAACCTCATAGTCATCTAAGGGTAGGTTTTTTTACTTCCTAAACCCTCAATTGTGATAGATTTTTGGAACTTATAGAATATTATCTAAATTACATACATGGATAGCCCCATATATGTGATTAACATGGGATGAATTGGTATCCTATCATACCATGGTGCTCAACACGATAGGTTAACTTGTGGGAAGCATAACAATTAACTTTTGGAAAGCATAACTGGAAGTTCTCGATGTGTAGAATAGCATCACGATGCTTGCAATTTTTAGGTAAAGTTTTAACCCCCAAACATGGAGTTTGATGCAATAAAATGGTCTCGACCCCAATTTTCCAAACTAGGACCTACCACTTAAATGGCCCTACAAGATGATTCCTCCAATTTTTTCCACTCTGAAAGGATTGAGATAGATGACAAAAAAAAAATGACTCGATATGGATCAAATTCATATTGGAATTTCCAATCATATTGATAAGATCAACCAAGTAATAGAACACAACAATCCATACCTGTTACATCAAAAGTGACTTTTTCCATAAATTTAGGACTAAAAGAAACTAATTGAATGCATGTATGTGTGATCCAAGAATATGAACCATGATTCTTCCATCAAAGTGAATAAAGATGAGAATGAGGGTCCATTCACAAGTGCATATTATTGAGTATGGATTTGACAATCAAATTTTCCTGGGATTCATTGTCATGGATACAAGCAATGGAGAAATCATCGGCGAGATGAGTAGGTATGATAAATAAACTATCTAAGTCTATCTTGATAGTGGAGCATTGTAGCAAGGTGAATTTATTGATATTACATTTCAAATCATCATAGATCATGTCTTCACTATAGACCTTAATGGGAGAATCAATGTCTTCCTTTATGGGAGATATTATGAATAACACTTTCTTCTTAGATTGGAAAAATTCAAATCTATCATGTACTTGTTTCTTACAATATTGAAAAGACTTAATAGAAGAAGGAGGAGGTGAAGAAAATATCCAGGACCCTCTAGAATTTGGAGCTACAAGATTTGAATTTGTAGAACTAGAAGAATGTTGTTGAGGTATTCTTTCCTATAAGGATAAGTTGTTCAACTATATTAGAAATGTGGAGAAGGATTCATAACCGAACTGGTGGATCTAATTTTGCATGGGCATGTTGGAACCTTAATGTAATGAAATCCACTCGATGATGATATTCTATTTGTAGTTGTATGGATAGAACAAAACAATTAAAAGTCTTCCCCAATCCCCATATAAGTAGTGAGTGGATTTTTATTTGTTGAAGAGTTTGAAAATAAAATTTTGACAAGTCCTAAGAACTTCAATTTGGGAAATGAAACTTTTTCATGGATAAGAATCTAGTCAAATAATGACTGGATGTTGAGAATACAGTTGTTAATAACTTTCATATCATGGGATCCAACATAGATATGGAACTCTAGTTTTTCAAGATGGGTTTTTTCACGCGGGGAATATGGATTGATGATGGACATATCATTAAATTTTGCATCTAATGGGGAAGTAGTGTTGGTCAATTCTACTACCTTTTGGAAAGTGTCAATAAGAAAAGAGGAGTATGTTCTAGGGTATGTGTGACTCAATGGGGAAGTAGTGTTGTTCAATTTTACTACCCTTTTCGTAAGTGTCAATAAGCATAGAGGAGTATGTGCTAGGGTATGTGTGACTCAATGGGGAAGTAGTCTTCATCAATTTTACTACCCTTTTGGTAAGTGTCAATAAGCATAGAGGAGTATGTGATAGGGTATGTGTGACTCATTTGGATCAAAAGATTCAAAATGTGAGTAACTTCCTACAACAAAATATCATAATAATTTTTCCACTGAAATCAAGTACAGATTCATAATTTAACCTGACTTCGAATGAAATTTGAATTTTCCAATGGTGCAAATCCAAACACACTAATGTCGACTGAAAATAAATTCTTCATTGGTAGTGAATGGTCATCAATCTATTGAGTGTAAAATCATATCCTCGTATCCTCCTATTTCAGCAAGAAGAGATCAAGAATGTAATCTACATGGCCAACCCGAAAATTACATGTCATCACTTTATAGATAAATCTTGTAATTGGAGTATTTATTAATTGATGATTCAAGAGTACAACTGGAGATGGGAGTTTCAATATGATAAGAGTACTTGTTCTAATATGGGATCCATTATCCTCATGGATAGAAGTCTCAAGTTTGATTTTTTAAAAGCTTTATTATCGATTTCAAAATCTCTCAGTTTATTTATGGGTGATCTAATAGTTTAATATTCCCCATGGCTTGTGTGGTCATTTTCATAGATTCAAAGGGGAACTTACAAAGAAAAAGACAATGAACCTCCCAACAATAAATTTATCTCTCCTTTAAAACAATATGTTTTTAAAAATCATGCATCAAAATATTTAAAGAAAAAGCATAATAATAATGTATTATGAAAGATCTCTCTTCATGCACAATGAACAAAGAAAAACTCTTTACATTCCCTTTACACATATAAAAATAAATTACAAGGAATAAGTGAGTAACATTTTTACAAAACCCTAAGATCTTTCACACTTTTTTTACACCTTTAAATACTAAGGAAGCTACCCAGATTCAATGAATCCCAAACAAATGCTTCTTAAACATCCTTTGGAAAACCATCTACATAACTATAATGTAGTAAATAAGGAGGATAAAATGTCGGAACAACGAAGCATGATCCACCAAACCACATTTTGTTCAATTTTGAAGTCATGATCTGTCGTAGGTAAATCATTCGATCTACACTAGTAATTCTAAACCAGCCACTAGATCAAAGGGAATAAGTAAAGGAGGAGGCAACCATTATATGATGATTTGTGTGAAGGTACAATGCTCTTGTGAATTCTAGAGATGTCATAGAAAAAAGTAGGTGCATGATTGTTGGCTCTTGGTTATGAAAGGAAGCGAACATTGAGGAAGAAAAGGTCAAACGCTAACTGTGTAGGAAACACAGTGACTGTCACTAGGTCGAAGTAAGAAAAAGAGAAGAAAAGATGGAGCGAAGTACGAAAAATCAAGCCGTTGAAAGAGGAAATCAGGGATGACAGATCAACAAGAGAAAGTAATCGTAGACAACTCAGCAAGCAGAGAATTCCACCATTGGATGCTTTGGAGCACCGCAGGACGAGGAAGGAAAGACAGGTTGACAAAGCCTTGAAAAGGCGGGTTAAGTTGACCTAGGATTTTATACACCTAGGGTTTTGAGTAATTAGGGTTTTACACCTAGGTTTTGGCCTAAGGTTGTCGGTGAGGGACTATAATGTATAAATAGAGGTCAAGAGGACCTAGGTCGGGATGATACTAGTGTTGGGTATTGATATTGATTGTTTTTGGTTGAGAGATTATTGTGCTGAGAGAGAGAGGAGTGTTGAGAGTGAGAGCCTTCTGGTATTGTAAGATCTTCAGCTGGGTGCAAATATCAAGTCCTACAGCTAGATGTGTAGGAAGGTGGGAGATAGAGAGAAGAAGAGAGAAGATCTGTTGACTAAGAGCGTAGATCATGACTGTAAGATTTATCTTAATATATCATAAGCATAGTTCTGTGGATGTAGCCCTAGAGAGATGGTGAACCACGTATATTTTGTGTCGTATGTGTGATTGATGTCTGGATCTCTGTCATTTTTATACTGTTATTTGTATTATTGTGTTAGATCAGATGTATAGTTGCGTAGAGTAGATGTAGATGAATATATATATATGAATGTTGCAATAATGTTGTATTAGTTCCACTTGATATTCCCCTGGTTGTAGACATCTCTTTCCTGCAAACCCCCCTCTTAGCTTCTTCGGGTGAGACTACATCTTCTTTGCAGGTGTTGATGAAAGGGCTAGTAGCTAGGGCTTGTTGGTTTTCTCTTGGAGTGAACCCTGGGTCTGCCCCGGTGACAAAAAATGGTTCGGTTATCGAGACCAAAATATTTTTAAGGGAATGTCAAGGTGGTTCCCATCAAAGAACGAGATTCAAAAGTGGATAGAGGATCAAGAGAGGGACTTCATTGAAGCCCATAACAATAAACCTAAACTGAGTACTGAATATTGGCTACAAAGATACATCTTCACCGACATTCATGAGATCTTCTTTGGGGGAATCCACCATGAGTTGTTTGAATGGTTGGCTAGGTTAGTCGATACCTAGTTAGAGATTAGATCTAAACCTCCTATGGTTTGGGCACCGGCACTGATCCTGAAGGTTAAGAGAGTTGACAACGTTGTAGCTAGAGCAGTAGATCATTCGTTTGATAGTACCATTGGAGGGTATATCACCGAGTTTGTTTTTGACATAACATAATCGTATAGCCAAGCTGAGAGATACTTTTTCAAAGGACCTAGAGGAAATTGTTTTCACTTTCTGAAGATGATAATCAAGATGCTCTTGCATGAAAAACACATCTTGAAGATACAGTAGATTGGTCAAACCTGAAAAGGCTAATGTTCAAAATCTCGGATAGCGACAGCGACATAGAAGTAGGACATACACACAGTGGGAAAGTATTATGAGGGGTTCACCTTAAGAATTTGTTTAAGAAAAACAACAGAGAAGAAGTTTTCTATAGTGGAGAAGAGGTAGATCTAACCGACGAAGAACATTCAGAGCCCACCAGAACAAAAGAAGGGGAAGCTAAAGAACTTCACCAAAGTGATCCAGAAACCTCAGGAACTGCGCGGACTACTGAAGTAAGTAACATTAATCTTCCTATTGTCTCAACAATACTTAGCAGTTAGAATAGTCAGAACCACCAGAGTCCTCAGAGAACTGTTACTGGTAGATTAACATCTACTCATACAAGAAGCCTAGTCATCTCTATGGAAAATGAAATGAGGCTCCCTATCTTTAGAGGAGATGGATCTGAATATCTAGATCAACATTGGTTTCTATGTGAAGCTGTATGGAATATTAAAAGTATCACCGATGAATCCGTCAAGAGAACCCAGTTCATCACTACGCTAAGGGACCACGTATTGAGCTGGTACATGAAACTTGTCCAACGACTGGCATAGCCTAGGCCACTAAACGAGATCAAGAATGCACTAATTACAAAGTTTAAGAAACGTAAGTCATAGTGAGAATGTATTAAAGAGCTAAAATAGATCAAACAAAAGGTAGCATAACCTATTTGGGAGTTCGACCAGAGATTCAATACCTTAACATGTCGATTAACCTTTCAGATCCCCGATGAACAGAACAAAGAATGGTTCATCACTATGATGTTACCACACATCAGAGTCCCTCTGATGCAACATAATATTTCATCGTCAGAAGAATATTTGGAAATCTCCATGAAAATTGAATCAACACCTATGGGAGAATTGAGCTCAGGCATGAGCTAGATCTTGAGTCAACTAACCAGTTTGTCTTTATAGGTCGAGGATATAAAGAAAGATAAGGGAAAAGAAAAAAGGGAAGATGTCTAGTGTGTGATATGAATAACAAAAGGTCATGATAAGGAACACTATCCCTTATTCCATGAGTATTTGGCCTTAGGAGTGACGATCCCCTTGAAGCAAGTTAACCTACCCTGGTGTGATGTGTGAAGAAATAGGCATCGCCCAGGTGAGTGCTATTAGATGCAGAAGTATGTTCAGACACCCATAAACTTGTATTGCACATTCTATAATTCAGTAGGGCACGATGATCGACAGTGTAGAGCTTACGATCTCATGCATGAGAGGTTGAGAGACATATACAATATTTAAGGTGAAGTACAACAAGAAATAAAATACTCCACAGTAAAACTCTCTAGGGAGAGGAAACTTCACTCCTTGTAGTGGATACAGAGGAAGAGGACGAGGAGGAGGTATGGGCCGAGGCAGAGGACAAATAATTTTTTATAACTGTGCGTAACCAGGATACTTAGCAAGGGATTGTCAGAATCCTTTCACAAACTGTATTTATTGTAATCCTTTTGAGCATGTCATAAAAGAATGCCCTGTGCTACTAGCTAAGGTTCAGGAAAGACGAGGACCCTAGAAGAACCCACAAGTACAATTGATATATGATGAACCTCATGGAACCAAACCTAGAGTCACTCTCATTACTCAAGGAGGCGATGCTACAGGAGAGGATATAACAACCCACATAAATATCACAAAAGAGTTAGGTATCAGGAAAGATGAGGTGAATACTCAAGCTTTTGATGCAAAGAAAGAAAGATGAATCTTTGAGGAAGTAAGATAGGAGTTCAAGAGGAACCAGGGATCCTCATCTAGAATAAAACAATAAGTAAAAGAGTATGGAATGCCTTAGGCATTTTATCAATCGGCTGCGCATAAAGAAGGAAAAGAGGGAAGTATGCTCATCGATTTTTTGTACACTTGTCTTAAATTAATTCAGGATGAGAAAGTTGTACAAGAGTTACAGAACCTAATCAGGAAGTATGAGCTAAGAAAGATAGACCCCTTGCTGAACAGGGAAGTACACAATATTGGTAAGAAGAGAAGAACAAACAAAGAATTACATTTGAATGCTCAAATAGGAGAGCATGATATAGACTATGTGGTCCTCGACTTAGGGTCTAAGGTCAACGTCATGACAAAGAAAACTTGGGCACTGATGGGAAAACCCAAGCTAATATATTCCCCTATCAGGATTCTCATGGCTAATCAGCAAGTTGTCAACCCATTTGGACGATTGGAGCATGTCCCTATGGACATTGACAAAGTTAGAACCTTTGCAGACTTTGAGGTAATTGAAATTGTTGATGATAGTTGCCCTTACCCTACATTACTAGGAATTAATTGGGCCTTCAACAATTCTACTGTGGTCAATTTAAAGAAAAGATGCATGACATTTGAAGGAGATGGACTTAGGGTCATTGCACCCTTAGAACCATGTGAAGGTCTATCGTATACAAAGCCTATCAAAGAATAATACTACATATATGAGCTGGAAAACATCTATAAATTAACAGCCAGACAACAAGATTATATCAACCCTACTGCCGATGGGAATCTAAGCTAGTGAAGTGACAATGCGTGTTCATCAGATTCAGAAGAAGCACTAGAGAACTGATATAACCAGATGTATGAAGTATCCACAAGGAGATGTGCTCGACTGACCAAAGAATTTCGTTGGATTGGTACAAAAACAAGCAACTTACCTACCTTTGATGGTCTGAATCCTTTAGAATCCTTCTTGATGGAATTTGAAACAATTGTACCATCACAATAGAGGATATTGGCTATGGATGAGGCTCTAAAAGCTACACCAGAAAGATGGTGTGGGACACATAAAAGAAATATTAAAGACTGGAAACAATGCCGAACCTTGATGACAATGTGGTCTTTAGCACAAGTAGAAAGCTGTGAAGCAAGGTACACAGGTCAAAGCTACCCAAAGGACCATGTATGAAGCTGCGAAGAGGCCTAGAGTGACATTCCTTGAGAACAATGGGTACACAAATTCATTAACACACTGGACATGACCCCTATTAACTGGTACCTTCAAGAAGAGTTGTGCCTTATCACGATAGATTGGGAAGGTATGCTTCATAATTTTGCAACCACATTTTTGTTTGAAAGTGAATTTCCCTCAATAGATCAAGCATTAAATATTGTGAGGAAGAATGTATTTAAAGAGTCATCCAGCCTCCCATTGGAGCAAGAAGAAAACGAATGGACTACGCCATTCTAGAAATTACAAGGATGTTACAACATTAATGCTGACGAAGATGATGATCTGAGGAAGGTAAAATTGTTGAGACAGAAGGCCACAGGGATGTGGAAGGACCAGGAGCTGAAATTACATTCATTGGACAACCGATCAAGATAAAAAAATTTAATATGGGACAGAGGAGACACCAAAGCTTGCCAATGTCGGAGATTACTGGGATGTTGCTACCGTTAACAAAAGTACAGAATTACTGCACGAGTATCAGGACTTGTTTCTGACCAAGTTCACTGATATGAAGGGTATCAAATGACCTATGGGAGAAATGAGAATACCTTTGAAACCATATGCGAAGCCAATCAATAAAAGACCCTATAGATTGAACCCAAAATATAAGGAAAAAGTGAAGATTGAGCTCGACAGAATGCTGGAAGTAGGGATTATTAAACTTGTCGAAGAGTCGGAGTGGATTAACCCTATGGTAGTACAAGACAATAACATAGGTGAGATCAGAATATGTGTGGACCTCAGAAATATGAACGATGCCAGTTTGCATGACCCCTTCTCTACACCATTCACAGATGAAGTATTAGACAATGTGGGAGGCCAGGAGGTATATTCATTTACAGACAGGTTTTGAGGATGCCATCAGATACGAATTGCCAAGGAGGACCACCACAAAACCACATTTGCCATAGAATGGGGATCCTACCAATACAATGTGATTCCATTTGGACTGAAGAATGCCCCAACCATATTTTCTATAGTGGTGGTCGAAGTGTTCAAAGAATTTTTTCATAACTGTTTAAAAGCCTATTTTGATGATTGGACTGTTTTTTGTTTGTTGAAAAATCATGTTGAATCTCTAAGGCTAAGGTTGGATAAATGCAGGCAATGTAAAATTGCTTTGAATTTGAAGAAATGAATCTTATTCTCACCATTTGGAGTATTATTAGGTCGTATTGTATGCAAGGAAGAATTGTTGGTGGACCCATCTAAAATTACAATTATAGTTGATTTTACACCTCCTACCTCAATCAAACAACTGCACACTACGCTAGGACATACTGGTGATTACAGGAAATTTATCAAAGAATATTCTCAGATTACTGCACCAATGGAGAAGTTATTAAAGAAAGACTGTCATTTTGGTTGGACAGAAGAATGCCAACAAAGCTTCAACACACTCAAACAAAAGATGGTGACTGTGCCTATTCTGGTCTTTCCAGATTGGAGCAAGGAATTTCATGTACATGTTGATGTGTCTTCCATTGCATTAGAAGAAGTACTAGAACAACTTGGTGTTACACATGATTTTGGTCATCTTGGTGATGTATTAACAATGGTGTATTCAGGCTCCCAACAAGGACTTTTTTCCTGAGAAAAGTGGATCTTGTCTCCTTCCAAAAAGCATATTTTCAAAGTGAGTTCACAGGCTGAACATGGCCTAGGGTGCGAGAATCCTTCATTCTCACAGGCCACCGACACCTAGGGTGCGAAATTCTCGTATTTTTCTCCATACATAGGGTTCAAACCTATTTTCAATCTTGGAAAAAAGAAGAGGTCTCGAGGGTTCTAGAAGGGAATCTTCTAGAAAATGAGTTGGAATTCGTATGGTTGTCATTTTACTGACTTCTCAGATTTGATGGGATCATCCTCATCCATGTAACCATCTCTCCTTCTCCTATATATTGAAAGGTTTCTCATGGAAAAGGTTAAGCAAGATTGAATGAAGAATTGGTGAAAGAATTGTGTGAAGAACCCTGCTTGGACAGAGGCTTGAAGGCTCTAGTTGGTCTATCAAGAGGAATTGGATCTTCTTCATGCAAGTATAGAGTAAGTGTGTGTGTTGGAACCAAGGGTCACTGAAAGGAAGCTTGCGACATCAAGGTGATCAGGTTGTATCTTCTACTTTCAATTAATATGATACATCGACATGTCCCTTTCCCATAAAGTCACTCTTACTTTATTGTGTAATTCCTTTATCATATGCATAAGTTGACGTTGAATACATTTTTCTATATTCACTTTTGTTGGTTTATATTGTCTTGGAATTGACCTCATGAGAGCATCGGAGTGAAGAGGGAGCAACAGAGACCTAAGGAAGAGATACAAAGGTATGCCATTTGTTCCTCCTTATTAGCAGATTCAATGATCACAACTTAGGGAAAGAGTCATGTCCTATCCTCTTTTGTTCTATATCTAGGTCGATCTAGGGAGATCTGTTAGTGTCTGCACCTACCAATTAGTCCGATAACACCTGGAGAAGTGGACATTGATCATCCATTATCATTTTACAGAAGAAATCTATCTACATCTGAAATCAATTACACTATTAGAAAGAGAGAAGGATTAGCCATGGTGTACGTGCTGCAAAAATTCCATCATTATTTACTAGGAGGACACTTTAAAATGTTTATTGATCACTTTGTGCTGAAGTATATGGTCAACAATCTAGTGTTGGAGGGGCGAATATGTAGATGGCTTCTCCTATTTCAAGAATATGACTTTGAGATCATAGTTATGCCATGAAGAATGAACAAGCGACCTGACCACCTGTCGAGGTTGGCACATGGCGAAGAACCCACCAGTCTGGAGGATACACTACTGGATGCATAGCTTCTCGCCATTAGGAATATGGATGACCACTTCACAGACATAGTCCAATTCCTATCAACAGGAATGGATCCAAGTGGGTATACAATTTCCCAGAAGAAACAGATAGTGGTGCACGCTACATACTTTTCACTAATAGCTTGTCAGCTATATAATATGGGACCTAATGAGATACTAATAAGATGTGTGATGGAGGTAGAGCACCTACTACTCCTTGCAGAATCTCATGAAGGCATTGTAGAAGGACATTACGTAGGCAAATCAACTACGCAGAAGGTTCTGCGAGCTGGACTTTGGTGGCCTACTTTACACAAAGATGATAAAGAGTATACCAGAGCCTATTATGTATGCCAGAGAGTTGGAAAATTATCCAGAAGAGACAAAATTTCACTAGCACCGTAGATGGTCTTAAAAGCATTTGCAAAATGGGCCATTGACTTCGTGGGACCTATAAACCCACCAGGGAAGCGTGCAGGAGCAGGGTATATTATCAATGTGACAGAATACCTAACTACATGGGATGAAGAAAAAGAATTCAAATAATGTAGTGAAAATACAACCGCACATTTTATATTTGATGACATAATAACTAGGTTTGGATGCCCTAAGACCCTTATGAGCGATCAAGGCACTCATTTAATCAACAAGACAGTTGAAGCCCTGACTGAAGAATTTACAGTCCACCATCATAAGAGTATATGTTACCATCCACAAGAAAATGTAATGATTGAAGCATTCAACAAAATCTTGGAGACAACATTGACAAAGATTTGCACTCTGAACAGGGATGACTGGGATTTAAGAGTACTAGAAGTAATCTAGGCTTATAGAACCACTTGCAAAAAATTAAGAACGCAGACCCCTTTCAAGTTGTTTTATGGTCTTGAAGCTATTGTCTCGATAGAGTACTTGGTATTGAGCTTAAGATTTGCTGCATTTATAGACATGGATGATACTGGAGCTATTCGTGAGAGGCTTCCCCAACTGGTTGAACTAGAAGAAGACAGATTTACGACAGGATTCCACTAGAAACTACAGAAGGAAAGAGAGAAGGCCTATCATGACAGACACATCAAGAAGAAGGCATTTAAGCAAGGTGATTTAGTACTGGTGTATGAAATTAAATTTATAAGACATCCAGGGAAGTTCAGAACGCATTGGCTTGGACCATATGAGATCGCCTATGTTACAGAAGGAGGAGCTACGCAACTAAATACATTGAAGGGAGAATGGAAAGAGGAATTAGTAAATGGGAATCAGATGAAGTTGTACTATGAAAACCAACTGCCTCGAAGCTCTCAGTAAAAGAAAGGAGAAAAGGGTCTAGGTAACAGGAGCAGTTGAAATAGGGTACCAAACACAGAAAAGACAGTCTACACAAGGATGGGAAGGAGGCATAAAGCAAAAAGCAAAGGCTGCACTGCACAATCCAAAGTCGAAGTGAAACGGAGGGATTAGATCTTAAGTGCCTTGGTACAAGTCACAAGTGAGTGTTGGGGGACTGTTGGCCCTTGGTTATGAAAGGAAGCAAATATCGAGGAAGAAAAGGTCAAACATGAACTGCGCGGGAAACACAGTGACTATCACTAGGTCAAAGAAGCAAAAGAGCAGAAAAGATGGAGCGAAGTAAAAAAAATCAAGTTGTTGAATGAGGAGATCATGGATGATATATCAACAAGAGAAACAAATCATAGACAACTCAGCTAGCAGATAAATCCACCATTGGATGCTTTGGAGCACCACGCGACGAGGAAGGAAAGACAGCCTGGTGAAGCCCTGAAAAGGTGGGTCATGTTGACCTAGGTTTTTAGACACCTAGAGTTTTGGGTAATTTGGGTTTTGACACCTAGGTTTCAGCCTAGGGTTGTCGATGAGAGACTATAATGTATAAATAGAGGTTGAGAGGATCTAGGTCGGGATGATACTAGTGTTGGGTATTGATATTGATTGTTGTTGGTTGAGAGATTATTGTGTTGAGAGAGAGAGAGGAGTGTTGAGAGTGAGGGCCTTATGGTATTGTAAGATATTCAGTTGGGTTCAAAGATAGAGTCTTATAGTTGGGTGCGCATGAAGGTGGTAGACAGAGAGAAGAAGAGATAAGATCTGTTGACTAAGAGCATAGATTAGAACTGTAAGCTTTATCTTAATATATCATAAGCACAGTTTTGTGGATGTAGCCCTAGAAAGAGGGTGAACCATGTATATTTTGTGTCGTATGTGTGATTTATGCCTGAATCTTTGTCATTGTTATAATGTTATTTTCATTATTGTGTTAGATCATATGTATAGCTTCGTAGAGTAGATCTAGATGATAAGAGATATATGAATTTTTCATTAGTGTTGTATTAGTTCCACTTAATATTCCCCTAGTTGTAGACATTTTTGTCCTGCAACCCCCCCTCTTAGCTGCTTTGGGTGAGACTACATCTGCTTCGTAGGTGTTTCCAAAAGGGCTAGTAGCTAGGGCTTGTTGGTGTTCTTTTGGAGTGAACCATGGGTCTTCCCCTGTGCCAACAACAATCTAAATGAGATGTTGAAGCTGAGTAATGGTGACTCGAGTGAAAATATAATGGGAGAGGCCCTGATCCATTCCACTGTGAAGCTTTGCGCCTCAACCACATGTGAAGATATCACATGCTGATTGAATATGGAACCATGAGGGACAGTCACAGTTCTAAAATCCACCAAGGATCCAAGAACTGAAGGCATTACTATATCTCTTTTGCAGAAAATTGGCATGTTGTACACATTAGATCCACTAGTTAAATGTTATAGAAAATTTCCCATGTGAAAGAAGTTTCCAAACACGAATTAGCGAGTGTGAACAAATCTAAAGGAAGTCAAGTGTTAGGGTCCTAACCCACACATACGTAGAGAAATAAATTCATATGTAATAAAGGTCAATATAAATAAGGCGTTGAAATAAAATAGAATAAGTTGAATGTAAGAAGACCTAATAGAAGCCTCCGCTTCTAGAAGGATATTCCTCTAGATGCTTTTATTTGATAGACATATTTAGTATAAATAGGAGTCAAGGGTATGATAACCCTATCTTGGATATTATTGTAATAGAGCTCTGCTCGACTAGATGTTTCCCCCTCGAAGAGGCCCGCAAACATTGCTCTCAGAATCAAAGTGTTATTTCTGTTATTATTCTTATATCATTTCAGTGTTATTGTGGTGATTGTTCTGGTTATAATGTTGTTATTCTTCCATTTCTGGCATTTTATTTATCTTCTGAATACTTTTTGTATATGGTATATTACAAGTGGTATTAGAGCACTTTCCTCAGTAGAAATTGTGGGTTAATTTTTTTTTCAAGATAGAGATGTATTCCGACATCTTTAAGCCACAAATATATGTTGTTACACGCATAAACCCGTGGTTGAGGGATTCATACACGCAAGAAATACAAGTGGTACTTAATGACACATCTGTTGGCCACCCTTATAACCCCTGTTGATACCCCTTCGAGTGGTAGCACATCAGACAATACCTCTGTATGGATCGACCTAGATTACCTGAAGCCCTCTTTAGATAAATTGATCGGTCTCTTGAATGCTATAGTGCCACTAATAATAGCACTCAGGAAGATACTCTCTAGTACCTAGGTAGTCGGGTAGTATGGCTAAGGGCATGGTCTAGCCTCCTTAATCAATGACCTGAGATATTGGGTCGAGTACTACTATTGGACCCCATACGTATATCAGAGAGCTATAGCACAGGGAAAACCCTTGTCTGTAAAACCCTTGAATACCTAACCCTTGGGGACAAAAACATAAACAAATTAAAACAAACAAGATCTATTGGCATGCAATTTTGTTCAAGTTTCCAAATCACTACACATTTCTTCCTGGTTAAGCATTTGGGCATTTCATCACTGCAGTATTCTTCATATCGGAGTATAACTCCACAGGTCTGGAAATTGTTGCACCATTATTTGAGACGTATTCCATTGGATTCATCTCTTCCCCCTTATCACATTCGTACATATCATTTTTTAGCAAAAATTTTGACCCCACCCGCTCCATTTTGGCTCCCTCATTATCATGGCCCGTACTCGTAGCCAAGACTTGGAAGCTCACTTCAATAACTTGCAATCTAATCTCACCGAGACCCAAGAAGAAGTGAAAAAAATCAGTGCCAATATTTTTGCCATCAGTACAACCATGCAGTCCTCAATGGAGGAAATCAAACAACACCTGACCACCCAACTTGAATCTATCATTTCGACGCTCTGCACCAAGCTACATATTCCTACAGATAACCCTTTATTTGACCTACCTCCACATACTGAAGCTGAAAATTCCTCTCATTCCCATAACTTTCAGCACCATCACATTCAACATGATGTACGCCTTCTACGGTTGGATGTGACCAAATTTGATGGCTCGGATCCCACTGGTTGGGTAACCCAAATGTAACATTATTTCTCTTTATATGACATTATAGATGACTTGGCCAAACTCTAGTATGGTGTTCTCCATCTAGATCAAGAACATTGTCAATGGTGGCAATGGAGAAAAACTTCCCATCAAGGGTATATTTGTTGGACACACTTTGTGGCAGAGCTTTATGAACTCTTTGACACTGACACCAACCATTTGGGTCATTTGACAAAGTTGAAAAAATCAGCAACAATGGAAGACTTTATAGCTTTTTTCAAGTGCCCAGATTTTCAGACAGAGGGCATGTCTGATGAATTTTTCTAAGAGTGTTTTATCAGTGTCCTTAAGGATAAGATTCATGCCCATGTCCTGATGGCTTGGCCTTAGAGTTGGGTGGAGGATACTAAAAGGATAAAGAAGCACAACATATTGTATCTTCTAAAAACCAGAAACCCTCCTTTATCCCTCGCACTAAAATAGTAAATCCCACTACTCCCTCTGCTCCACTAAAGATTCAAAAATTGACCAGGGATGAAATGGATGAACGCTAACTCAAAGGCCTATTTTATAATTGTTGATGGAAAATATTTCCCAGGCTAGAATTGTAAGGAACAAAATATTTTTATGGCCATCTTGGAGGATATTTCAGAAGAGGATGTTGAAACTCCCCATGTGTTTGAGTCACCTAAAACCACTGACATAAACCCTCCCTCAGACCCTCCCGAAGTAGGACCTATAATTTCCCTAAATTCTCTCACTGGCTTCTCTACTCCCCAAACCCTCAAGCTAACCAGTTACATCAAGCATAGGAAGGTCATCATTCTAGTTGATATTCGAGGCACCAATAATTTTATTCATCTCTGCATTTCCCAAGAAACTCATTGCTACATCCATGCAGTCAATAATTTCCAAATCATGATTGCCAATGGTGGCTCCATGAAATGTGGAGGGCATTGTGAAAATGTGTGTCTCCAAATTGGTGACTACCACCTGAAATCTCATATGTTTTCTATCGACATGGATGGTTGTGACATTGTGTGGAGGGGAGACTAGATAAGGACTTTATGTCCAATTATTATGGATTTTAAGGAATTAACCATGTAATTTGACCATGAGGGACAAGAGTATAATTTCCAAGGCATCACTTCCAGTTCACCTAGGATCATTAGTTCCCATTTCAGGGAAAAGCTTCTCAAAAAAGGTCATTCTGGTGTTATTTCCCAACTCAATGCCATATAAGCAATAGAGACACCCTCGGTGCCGCAAGACCTCCAATCCATCCTTTATAAACATCAAGTGGTCTTTTCCACTCCCCAGAGACTCCCTCCTTCCCGTGGTATTCATTATCATTCCATTCCCTTTGTACCAGGAATCCTTCCTCCCAATATCCATCTGTATCGTCTCCCCTTTTCCCAAAAAAATGAAATTGGGAAAATGGTCCAGGAACTCCATAACGCACGTATTATCCACCTTAGCATGAACCCCTACTCTTCATCGTTGGTCATGGTTATGAATAAATAAGGTTATTGGTGAATGTGTCTTGAATTCCTTTCCATCAACAAACTTACCATTAAAGACAAATCTCCCATTCCTGTCATTGATGATCTCTTGGATGAATTGAGTGGCACCCAATTGTTTACTAAACTTGATCTTTGTTATGGATAAAACCAAATACGTATGAAAGAGGAATACATTCCCAGGAATTCCTTTAGAACTCATGAGGGCCACTATGAGTTTTTGGTCATTCCCTTTGGCTTGTGTAATGCCCCCTCCACCTTCCAAAGCCTCATGAATCATGTCTTGCATCCTTTTATCCATCATTTTGTCTTAGTTTTCTTTGATGATATCCTCATCTACAAAAAAACCTGGACAAACCATCTTTCTCATGTGGATTGAGTTCTCCATCTACTCTCTTAGCACCAACATTTCTTGAAACAGTCTAAATGTCTTTTGGCGCCTAAGAAGTCGAGTACTTGGGTCATCTGGTTGGAAAGGATGGCGTGAGGGTGGATCCTAAAAAGATTGAAGCTATGCAATACTGGCCTCACCCAAAGACTCTCAAAATCTTGCATGGATTTTTTAGCTTAACAGGTTATTATCGCAAGTTTGCTAAGAATTCTGGAAATATTGCATCACCTCTCATTGCACTCCTAAAAAAGAACTATTTCACTTAGACTCCAACAACTTCTCAAGCTTTTCAAACCTTTAATATGGCCATGTACACCACTCCAATCCTGGCCCTTCCTGATTTCATAAAGACCTTTGTATTGGAATGTTATTCTTCAGGGAAAGGAATTGGTGTTGTCCTTATGCAAGAGGGGTGACCTTTTTCCTTTACCAGCAAGAAACTGTCTGAAATAAATCTGGGAAAATCAATCTACAAAAAGGAAATTTTGTCTATTTTTCATGTCATTGATCTGTGGCACCCTTATCTATTGGGGCAATGCTTTCAACTTAATATATACCATCAAAGCCTCAAGTATTTTCTGGAACAATGCATTTCCTCCACGGAGAAACAAAAATGAGTGACTAAGCTCTTTGGATATGATTATGAGATCATTTAAAAGAAAGGTAAATACAATATGGTTGCAGATGCAATTTTCGGAAAATATGAAGATGACGAATCCCTTTTCTCTCTTTCCTTCATTGTACTAGATTGGCTCCAAGCCATTCTCCAAGAATGGCTACACGATCCCAAACGTTCACATATGACCCAACAATTGCAGTCCAATGCTCTAACTTCCCCAGGGTACTCTTGGCTCAATGATGAGCTTCAATACAAAGGCCTTTTATATTTAAGTAAACAATCAAAACTTAAATCCACAATTGGGCACTCCGGGTTTACCAAAACCTATGAAAGGGTCAAACGTTCTTTTTTCTGGGATGTTATGAAACAAGACATTCGTAATTTTGTCACTGAATTTGATTTGTGTCAAGGCAATAAGGGAGAAACAATCAAATCTCCGAGCACACTACAACCACTTCCGATTCCACCTGCTATTTGGAGGGATATCTCTATGGATTTTATTACAGGCTTACCCAAATCAGGAAATAAATCAGTCATCACGATGGTTTTTGATCTCCTTTCCAAGTATTCTCATGTTTGTTCTCTTCAACACCCATCTACAACATTCACGGTGGCTCAACTTTTCGTGGATCAGGTCTTCAAGATTCATGGCATGCTGCATTTTATTGTTTTTTATTGCGACCCAACTTTCAACAACAATTTTTGGCAATAAATGTTGAAGCTACAATGCACCCAATTTCATCTCATCACATCTTATCATCCCTAGCCTGATGGTCAAACAAAATTTTTCAACAAGTGGTTGGAAACATATTTGAGGTGTTTTTCCTTAGAAAAGAAAAATCAGTGATCTCAATGGTTACTCCTAGATGAATGGTGGTACAACACTTCATACCATACAAATACACACATGAATCCTTTTGAAGTGGTATATGGACACAAGACACCTTCAGTTCTCTCATACTTACCTGGTGTCTCGAAGGTCTAGGCGGTTGACCAAATGCTTACAGTTTGAGAGGTTATTCTCCGTACCCTCAAAGAGAATTTGGTCACGGCATAGAATTGCATGAAGAAACAAGCAGATCAAGGTCACTCTGAATGTCAATTTGTAGAAGGGGATCGGGTGTTTCTTCGACTGCAACCTTACAAGAAAAATTCCCCCAAGGTCGAGCATTGTCAGAAGCTAGCACCCAAATTTTGTGGTCCTTATGTCGTTCTCAAGCATGTGGGACAGGTGGCCTATCAATTATCTTTTCCCAATCATTCTAAGATACATCCTTTTTTTCATGTTTCATGCTTAAAGAAGGTGATTGGAACTAAGTGTCAAATTCAAACCAACATTCTTGAGTTAGATGAAGAAGGATCCATTTGGCTACAACCAAAAGTTGTTTTGGACTAGCATGAGCGTCGCCTGCATTAGAGAACTATCAAGGAAGTGTTATTCCAGTGGAAAGATACAACTCCAATAGATGCCACTTGGGAACCAACTACCATTCTACAACAATTTCCACATCTCAAGCCTTGAGGACAAGGTTGATTTTAAGGGGGAGAACATGTTAGGGTCCTAACCCACACATAGGTAGAACAATATATTTGGATGTAATAAAGGTCAATATTAATAAGGACTTGCAATAAAATAGAATAAGTCGAATGTAAGAACACCTAGTAGAAGCTTTCTCGTCTAGAGGGATCTTCCTCTAGATGCTTCTCTTGATAGACATATTTAGTATAAATATGAGTTGAGGGTATGAGAACCGTAGCTTGGATATTATTGTAATAGATTTCTTCTTGACTGGAGGTTTCCCCTCGAAGAGGTCCCTGAACATTGATCTCATAATCAAAGTGCTATTTTTTTGTTATTATTATATCATTTCAGTGTTATTATGGCAATTTTTCTGGTTATATTGTTGTTATTCTCCCATTTCTAGAATTTTATTTTTGTTATGCATACTTTTTATATCTGGTATATTACATCGAGCTAAATCTGTCTCAAAGAAAAAACAAATGACCATTTGAATCGAATGAAGCTAATTATAATGAAGCATGGTGCTAAATGACAAATACATGGATTTTCCACGTACCGAACTAATGGATATAAATGATACTTCTAGATGCCATCCATTCTGAGTAATATTGGCCAGGAAGTCTCTCATTCACTAGCTATCATTTTTCTTTTATTAATTTGGGTTTCTTAGTAATATTGGCCAGGAAGTATCTCATTCACTAACTCTCAGTTTTCTTTTTAAAATTTGGGTGTTTTTCTAAGATGAACTCAGATATACAACCAGTTTTTTCAAATTTTGCACAAAAACATACATAAATTGTTTGTAATGTCGGGGCCCTCTTTTTATTTCCGAAAAAATAAATCTGCAAAAAAATAAAAATATTTGCCCACACTTCTTTCTAAGGAAAGTTCTCTAATACCAATTGTTAAGTACCTGAATAGATCTGAAGATAAATCTCATAATAAACGCACAATATCAACAATAATAATCCAAACCATTCACCAAATAGTGAACACAAGAAATAGTCAAAACCCTTGAGGTAGGGTAACACCATATATTAATCCTTAAGGAAGGATAACACTCCTAAAACAAAGCTTGATACATTAAAAATACTCTTGCCTATGTTTCATTACATTTATTTCACTTCTTTATATAGCTCTTTCTATCTCCTAGCAACCTTCTAGAGAGCCTTCTCACATTTATTACATTTAACTACCATAATTGGCCTTTATTAATATACTGGACCTAGTCCACCTTACATTGAATGGCCTCCACTATTATCACTATGGGCCCTCTGGAACCCCACCCACCACTACCTCTCTATCTACCTAACATTGGACACCTACCTCAAAGTTAACCTAATGACCACAGAAGAAGAAATTATGTATGTCACCCTTCACTTGGAAGGAGAAGCTCATGAATTTTAGTATCATGTGCTAGTGACACTAGAGAACATGAGGATAACTTCATATGTGGACTTCACTCATATTTTGATGGATAGGTTCGACATGAAGGACCCTCAGATACACATCAAGGAGTTGGAACATTTGAGATAGACCGATACACCAAAAGCATACATCACATATTTTTAGAGGATGGAATTTATGGTGAAAGATATTTCTCAACAAATGTTGGTGATGCTATTCATGGAGGGTCTATTTGAACCCCTCATAGGATGGGTGAAGGCATTTATACCAACCAAATTACAAGAATACATCATGAGAATACAATACATGAGGGATGCAGTCTCTAAGAGGGAACCAACAAAAACATTCACCCCTGAAGGGGGTAAGGATATGAAGATTCCCCAGAATCCATGGATGGGGAAGGAGAGGATGGATGAGGAGTCTTGGAGATAAGTAAGGAGGAAGAATATTTTCTACAGATGCAAGGAGTCATGGGAACTGGGTCATCGATGTATGGGAAAAGGTAAAGTCCATTTATTGAGGCATTTTTGGATGAGGAGGATGGCATTGATGATGAAGGTATCAGATAGGATAGTGGGGAGCCATCACATGCTAAAACATAGGCGACATTGGAGGAGAGCCCCAATGGATTGAATATTTCCATAATCTCATGATCCCCAAATATTACACCTTCATGGTCAAAGTTATTTTGCAAATACATAGGGTTACACCATTCATTGATGGTGGAGCCACCCACACTTTCATTGATATTGCACCTATCACCAGGAGACAAATCCATGTAGAGGATTTTGAGGTATTCAATGTGGTATTATGATATGCGTACAACATGATGTGTACTCATAGGATCAGGGGACTAGAAGTAACATTGGGAAATTATACATTGATTGATGACTTTTACATCACGAATCTAGCATATATTCATGTAGTAATAGGAGTTCAGTGGTTGTAGTGATTGGGATATACCTGCATGAATTATCAGGACATGAGGATGGATTACTAGGATAAGGGTGTTAAATGAGTCATCCTAAGAGGTATGTCAATAGGTTCCCCCATGATTCTGTTTAACCAATGCATGGAGGCCCTTTTATACATGGGGATGTGCCTTGTGTAGTAGAGTGCCTAATCAACATGCATAAGCCATCACACGATCACTATCATTACCCTATAGATATCCATGCATTACTTGAAACCTTTGAAAGAGTGTTCGAGCTATTTCCAGCAGGGATACCACCTGACAAAGGATTTGAGCATGTCATTGATCTAGAAGAGGGGTCAAATCATATGATCACAACACCCTATAATAATCTAAATATATTCAAGGATGAAATAGAGAAGGCCATAAAGTAATTGATATAGATGGGACATACCATGACTAGCTCTATTCCTTTCTCTTCGTCAGTTGGGCTGGTGAAGAAGAAATATGACACTATGAGGATGTTCATAGACTAAAAGGCACTAAACAAGAAGACCATAAAAAATCAATACCCAATACCTGGGATCGATGAGATGATTGATGAGTTGCATGGGGCGATGCACTTTTCAAAGGTTGATCTCCGATCAGGATACTGCCATATTCGAGTAAGAGAGGAGGATATCCATAAGATAACATTTAGGTGTCATTATAAGCACCATGAGTTTCTAGTCATTCCCTTTGAGATGAATAATACACAAACTACCTCTTAGTCTTACATGAACCATATCTTCAACAAACAGTTGAGGAAATTCGTACTGGTGTTATTTAATGATCTTTTGATCAAAAACATAACGTGGGAGGAACATCTGAAGCATGTGGATGATATTCTCACCATTATGGAGGAGCAATCACTTTTTTCTGAGGAAAAGTGTGAGTTCAAGTTGACATAGATCCTCTATCTGGGGAACATGATAGGTGTTGATGGAGTAAAGGTGCATCAAGAGAATATCCAAAACATCTTAGAATACTCCACCCCCACGACACTTACATATCTATGAGTATTATTCGGGATATGAACCTATTAGAGGCGCTTTGTGAAAGGATTTCCATAATTAGATGCACCATTTACAAACCTCACCAACAAGGATGCACACAGGATGCACATGTAGCATTTGAAACAATGAAGATGGTGATGATCACTTTCCCAATATTAGCACTTCTGGATTTTACACATCCTTATGTTCATGAGTGTGATGCATCCGATGAAGGGATAGGAGAAATATTGATGCATAAATTACACTCGATAGATTTCAAGAGAATAAATCTAATGTATTATGAGAAACTCTATCCGATCTATGATAAGGATATCTTGGGCATCATGCATGCATTGGAAAAAATTAAACAATACTTGGTAGGAGGACGCTTTGTATTTAGGACTAACAACAATAGATTGAGATATTTCTTGGAGTAGAGAGACTTGAATGAGAGGAAGTAGAAATGGGTCAGTAAGGTCCACGCATATGATTTTGACATTGAGTATGTAAAGGGGAAGAAGAATATAGTTAGAGGTATTTAGATAAACCACAATGTTTTCAATTGTTTTTCGATGTTTCAGATCAATAAAAGGATCAATCTTTAGGGTAGAAAGGCCTAAGAAAATATACAAGAGAGGAGCAACAATAAGTACTAAAGTGTAAAGGAAGGAACCCTAAGTGTCAGCTTAATGAAACCCTAGTTGTCAATTAAAACTAATCTAATTTTTTTTTTTTAAACAATTAAGTTTAGTTTGTGAAGGAATATTATTGAAAAAAAATATTTTTGTTTTTATACCAAGTAGTGTTTTTAAAGAATGGTTAGAGGTTGATAAAAAAGGTAAAGTGTTTTAGGGTTAAGGTAATTATAATTTAATAATTATAATAATATTATAAATGTTTTAGGTTTTATTAAGCTATTTTAGGTTTAAAATGCGGTGGTTTATCCAAATACTTATGATAATAACTCTCACAACATAAATCTAAACAATAAGAATATAGTTGTTCTTTCCTTATCCAGGAGACTTGTACCCTTTTCCATAAAAAATATCGTAGTAGACTGGAAGTCCATTCTCTTGGTGGAATACTCCAAGAACACCTTCACTTGTGAGATGATGGAGGTAATTATTTAGGATGACAAGTACAAGGTAGTGGATGAAATCATATACTACAAAGACATGGTCTATCTTTTCCTTGAGTCCACATTGAAGGATAATATTTTGAGGGAAGTACATGATGCACCACTGGAAGGACACCAACGGTATATGAAGACCTATAGGTTGGTGAGGGAAAGACTCTCATGAAAGGGTCTCAAGGGGGATGCACTTCTTCATGTGGCGGAGTGCATGACTTTCTTGTAGAACAAGTTAGAGTTCACACATCATACAGGACTGCTTCAACCATTACCAATTATAGATAAGAAGAGGAATAACATTTACATGGACTTCATCATAGAGTTTCCAAAGGTGTAGGGAAGGGACTATATCTACGTGGTAGTGGAAAAATTAACTAAATATGCACACTTTTTTTCCATTCCTTCATAGTTCAATGCATCTTAGGTAGAATACCTATTCTTTAGGGAGGTGTTAAGACTCCATGGTATTTCGAGAAACATAGTTAGTGACTGGGATATGAGGTTTCTCAGTGCGTTTTGGAAGGAGTTGTTCAAGTTATCTAGGATAGAGTTGATACCTAGTACTAGCTATCACCCTGAGACAGATGGGAAGACTGAGATAGTAAACAAATGGATCAAGGGGTATCTAAGGAACTATGTGTCAGGGAAAAAATGAGCATGGATAAAGTGGTTGCACATTGGGGAACATTTATAAAATACCACTAATCACATGTAAATCAAGATGATTCCATTCAGGGTATTTTATGGATATGAGACTCCATCTTTTGTGGATTTGGAATTTGGAGAGAGCATAGCACCCAAAGCCAAAGACTAGTTGTAGTAAAATTGGGACATTTTGAGAGTCATGAAGAAGAATTTGCAGGTCACTCAGAATTAGCATAATATATATGTAGATAGGCATGGGATATAGTGCATATTTGAGGTTAGAGATCTAATCTTTCTTGGATTGCAACCTTATAGACAATCATCTCTAAATAAGAGTGGTGGAAATAAGTTGAAGCCTCATTTTTCTAGACCATATAAAGTGATCAGGAGAGTTGGGGAAGTAACATATGAATTGGAGCTACTAGAGGGTAGTAGGATCCACAAAACCTTCCATACATCATTCCTTAAGAAGGTATTAGGATAACAGGTTTTACGAGGAAAATCTCTTTATGGCAAGGGGTAAAATACAATAGATAGAATGACACGTAGAAATAAAATCTAATCTCAAGTATTCTATATGAATGAAATTCTAACAAGACAAGGCTAAGATCCTACCTTGTCTGGATGTTCAAGGAAGACCACCATTGAGAACGCGAACCAAAGATTTATACCTGTGAATTGTCCTCAACAACCAAGATGTGCAAGCATATGGTGATAATATATAATTTTAGGATATAAATCGACATAATGCATTAAAATGAATGAAAAACACACCCATGGAATAATAATTCAAATATTTTCAAGATATCAATTGGACAAGAAAAAAGTATTTCTATTAAAATAATTAGCAAAAGTACATAGGTGACAAACTTCTATAACGACACATATCGGAACCGAAAAACTAAGTCCCTCTAGTTGGGCCTCCACCACTTCAATCCTCCACCAAAGGAAAGCTCATATATAGGAGTCAATGAGGTTCTCCATCATAAATAAGGAAGATATTGGGGTTTGAACAAAATGAGTTCAAACTTTCAAGGACAAAGGGATGCAGACTCAATATGAAGTGAAATTTCTCTAGAGTGTCTTTTCTCTCAATGTTGAATTGTTTTATTCTCATGGCTTGGATATAGCTGAATTTATAACCTTCAAATGGAACTGAAGGGTCGATTCAGAGTGTTTTCAATATATGGAAGGTCAAGGATCATGGATCTCATGCCATGGCATGGAAACTCAACATTATTTTTAATTTTGAGCACCAAACCTGATGTACGCGATTTGTAGTGGAGCAACCTTCATATACACTTGTTGTATAACTGATAGGGAATGTATATGTGGAAAAATGTTCGTTTTTGTCTCTGGAATGAAAAAAATGGGACTTCAAGTTTGCATAGGTTAATGGAAGTGCATCCAAGCAAGTTGCATGGAGTGAGGAAAAATTTGTTGTAACAACATGTCACTGCTTTGGTATATATTCCTCCCCTAGATGAGGAACAATAGTTTTTTCTTGTTCCTAAGAGGATTGTTGATGTCAGATAATGGAAGCTAAGGATTGGGGTCATTCAAGAGTACTTTATTTTATCGAAAGGATTTCCCACGGAAGGTGCTACCTATGAAGGAGAGGATATCTTACATCACCATGATCTGGAGTTTCTTGAGGATAATCAATGTTTGGAAGGGAGGATTGTAATGTCCCCTTCAAATTGACATAGGATGACTAAATAGCCTATATGACTCTTGTAATATATAGTCAATAAGAAAAAAGGATTCAAGGATGTTTATTTCGTGTCACTGTTTTAAAAGAATAAAAAATCCTAAAAGTGACATTAAATAAAACAAATAATTATATTTAATTGGAATTGGAGGGAAAATAAAGTAAGGGTTTGATTTGGTCAAAAAGGTGAAATATCTAGAAGTTCCAAAGGAGGATAAATAGAAGGGTAACCCTTCTCTTTGGGATTATTTTTTATGATCTCCTGTTGATGTGATCCTTGAGCCAAGTTTTCGTTAGGGGTTGGAAAACTCCTTCCATTTCAGTTTTGTTTTGGTGGAGCATATCCAACCCAGCTAGACAAGAGGAGGATTCATTTGGAGTCCTCATTTGAGTTCATTGTGGTACTTGGTTTCAACTAGGAGAAGGTCGGAGGCATATTGGCTTGTCGAGAGGGTTTGTGGAATTTTTCCAAAGGATGTGATCATGAGATATGGCAGGGTCAGGAGGGTTTCACACAACTGGGAAATGAGACATCCCCTCTTATTAAGCATGACTTGTCTCACGAGGCCCGACTAGACGTCCCACAATTGTTCCATGAGGAGCTCTACGAATTGTGTGTTGCAATAGTTCATTGGATTTGCGTTGTGAGGGCTACAATGGTCATTTGTAGAGTAGAAAGAGAAGGTTCAAGCTCAAAATTCCTTCGACATCAGAGATTGGCCTCATTCCAATTTTTGTTATTATTTATATAGTAGATTTTGTAGCTACTTGCTATCCATTATCTTTATGTTCTTATGAGTATTTTGCAGTTGTTATTATAACCATTAGATATCATTGTATAACATATTTTTTTGGGATTTTTCATACATAAAAATATGCCATGGTTATATGCTCAATTTCTTGTGTAATAGATGCATGTAATATGTCTGACAATATTCCTATTTGAGCAATTTGTTTGAAAAATGTTAACAACACCATTAATATAAGTACTTGGCACTTTTACATAAGAATAAATAATAATTTGGGGCAATATATATATATATATATATATAACCTAGTTGGGGACATTTCAATCATCAAATAAAAGTGACACAATGGTTATTAGGAGAGATCATGTTTCTTCGAATACTAAAAATTGACATTGGCCAAGAAAATAAAGTAAAGGATAGGTTGATACATATTAGTGTTTTAAAGAAGGTAGTGTCCAATGGATTTTGAAGAAAGATGATATTTCTATGCAGAAGGATGTTTTATTGTGTGTGAAGGAACCCTATTTATATGGGTTGACTCTATGACATTGCCTCACTATAGAAGGACATTTTTTGTGGTTGAAATCACATGACCATCTGATCCTTCTAAGGGTATGTAGGTCAAATACATGATTCTTCTGCTACAGCTTTGGTAAAAATATACTATGCATTCATAATTTTATGGAAATTAACAATTTTTCTTTATATTTTTTAGTGCCAGTATACTTTTCTCAAGCATGGTTGTGTGAAACATGACTTCCCCTAGAAATTGTGACATGTGATATTGAAATTATATTAATTTGTATGTTGGATCACATCAAAGGAGATTCATATGTCTAGAATTCTATGGGCGCATTGATACATAAATGATATTGTTTGTATGTTTTATAATGAACTGCCCACAAATTTTATGGACTTGCAATTTGATCTTCTAATTCACTTACCTAATGAGGTTGAATCAGTTGGGGTTCTATCATGTCATTGGATGTTCTTCTTGGAGAGGTACATGAAAACATTGAAAGGGTTTGTTCGAAAAATGTCAAAACCAAAGGGATCTATGGTGGAGGGATACATAGTATATGAGTTATTCTATTATGACATGGAATACATCAATCAAATTGATTACATAATAGACATAATGGTTTGGGAGAAACAATGGCATGAAGAAAAAAGGGAAGGGGAGTTACTCCAAACAAGTGTAAAAAGGAACATGATAAATAGTAAGCTAGTTATATTTTTTCAAATATGTATAGAGAAGTTATTTACACTAAAGTTGATA
Organism: Picea glauca; assembly: GCA_000966675.3. Lineage (NCBI taxonomy): Eukaryota > Viridiplantae > Streptophyta > Pinopsida > Pinales > Pinaceae > Picea > Picea glauca. The sequence goes on from JZKD02S0247708.1 coordinate 107,868, forward strand.
ATATATATTTGATCTCATAATATTCATTTTGAATTCTTGTATACATCAACAAATTTAAAAATTGATTCCATAAAAAAATTTATTCTTTACAACGCAGAGAAAATTCAACCAAAGGTCACATTATATGAAGAGAAAATAATGAAATGGGACAGTGATAAGAAAACATTCACATGCTTGAATGGTACATGCATTAATTATCATAATCATTTAAAATAAAACATTCCAACAATTGTTCACAGCATTTGGGTGGTCGGATAGATTATAGAGAAATATGTTGTGTTTGGTTGTAAATCACATGGATAAGAGATTCATTATTTACAATGCAGAGAAAATGCAACCACGGGTAACGTTGTATGACAAGAAAAGAAGGAATGGGATAGTGATAGGAAAAAATTCAGATGCTTGAATTGTATAAGCATGACTTATACTAATCATTTAAAAGAAAATATGTCAACAATTCGTCACAACATTTGGGTGGTTGGCTAGATTATAGAGAAATATGTTGTGCTCAATTGTAAGCCACATGGAGAAGATGTTGATGCACTAAAAATAGGGAGTGGGTGAAAACAATTGTGTGATAAACTATTTAAGTATTGCAATCAATTTATAATATGAGACATTTGAATTGTAACATGTATTGTGTTTTTATTAATGCTTGGGTTATCATACATATGACACCATCCTTTGTTCACATTTTTATAGATACATTTTTTCCCATGTATGTGGGCATATCGACATCATTTTAGATCTAGGTATGTCAATGATGGTATAATTACACAATATTGTGGAGTGGAGGTCAAGGTCGATCAATCTAGTCGTGCTATATACCTTGGTCAAAATATAATACAAGGGAAGTTAGGTTGCATTGGAAATATAAAAGAGATAATGCAAGTGGAATTCCCATATTTTCAATGTGTTATTTTTAGTTTCATGTGGTGGGATACCTTCAACTAGAAAAATATAAAGGAATATCATGATATTTGGATAACATGTATTAACTCTAAAAAATGTTGGTTGAAACTAGGGACCCTTATGTTTTCCAAAAATACTACAACCAAGTGTTTTTTTACTGAAATGCGTTGGATGGTGATTGGTGGTTTGTACTAAGACATGACTTGATATCAAAACATATTTTTGAGAAAAACAATGTTATAATTCCAAGTGAAGAATAAAATGAGGGTGATGGCAATGAAGAGTGATATGTAAGTGTTTTGTTTTGACATTTGTATCGTGGATGTGTCATTTTATTATGGGTATCCATAATTGACCAATTATGTTTTTTCCTTCATTTTGTAATCTTGGATATGAAAATTTAATAAACATTTAAAACCATCATATTGAAGATACATTAAATAGTACAAGAATAAAATGTGGTTTTAATATATTTTTATTGTCATATTTATTTTTTATTATACCTAAGTTGTCTTGTATTATATTAACATGTGTTTATGTTAAATTTTGATTTAGTAAGCATTAATTGAGATACCACAAAGTTGACGACACATTCATATAATAAATATTAATAAAAATAATCTAATTTTATGGTTATGGTCTATGGAGGTATACATAACCTAACCCCTACTATATTTGAAGTTGTGACCTCTTACAAAGAAACATGTGTTGATAACCATTATGCCCTCTCATCCTCTATACAATAGTAACACATATTTTAAATTATGTTATAGTTAAAAAAATCAAACCTTACATTTTTTATTGTTTGGAAAATTCAAAATTCAAATAAATATATACTTACTTTGATGGAACTTATAAGGGAAATTCCAACAAAATAACTTCTTGCAACATCCATGAGTTGTGGAATCACACTTGTGGTGCTCAAATTACCATCATGAATGACATTCTCAACCTTAGCTAATGCAACAATCATGCCCTTCACATATTCCACTTTGTCCTTTAGTTTCTAAATATATTAACTTATATTAATCATTATTTTTACATTCTCCTTGAAATAAGTGTCAATATAGGAAGGAAATGAAAATTCTAAAAGATTATTTTAAATTTAATAATTAAATTAATTAAATTTTTGAATAATATTTTTTGTTTTAAATAAAACTATTAAAAAATTAATTATGAACAATTATTACAACATTATCATTAAAATAAATGAAAAAATAGCATTTCATAAGAGTAATTATTATTTTTTCATTCATTAACAAAATACAATATTTGCATAGGTACAAAATCAATGAAATACAATACTTAGATTTTTTTAAATAGAAGATTCAACTAATACTTACACCCTTTTACACACTTTTTTAATAGAAGATTCATAAAATTGGTAGTGGAAAATAATTTCATCAAAAGTGTATAGATAAAAACTTATTATTATGTATTATTTATATTTAATAGTTTAAACTTAATTCGATAAATTTAATATATTTTACTAGTTGAATAACATAATTTAATTGAATATTTGGAAAATAAAATATAATTATTGTGATTTTAGTAAACACTTATATTATAGCTTTGTCTCCTAATCTTTCAATAATAAAAATTAATAAAGAAACATTATCATTACATCATTATTATTATCAGTGAATCATTATATCATAACATTATTGTTACAATATATGAAAAAAGATACAATTATTCAAATCACAATAATTTAACTCCTCATGTTTATGTATTTTTTTTTGTAAACATGTTTAATCACAATATTGTATATTTCTAGACAACAAACAATTCACCTTGAAGATGAGTTAAAAACTATATGGTATTAATGATTCTAATTTTAGGCCGCTATGAAGGGTTCACAACTTCCTTCGCCAATCAACATGAGGTCATGTAGTAGTTTGTCATTAGTTTCTATTGTAAATTTCCATCACCAATCTAGTTGAGTAGTGTGCTTACCAGTAGACAATAAGCATGTCACTTGCACTATTTATTTATTTAATAAAAACCCTCGTTAGTCCACTTAAGTAGGGTGTTCCATAATTTATATTAGGATGTCATGCTATGTAAGTTATTCAAATTGTGAACGACTCTCTCTAGTCTCATTATGCAGAGACCTCTAGAAATAAAGAAACAAATTCCTTCCTGTTGCTAAGGAAAAGTCACCAAACCTAACAAAAGGGTGGTATATTTTGCTAAATAGAGTGATGGTCATTTTCTATTTCTCTCATCATTTTCTCTATTCCTCTGTGTGTTTTTACTATGAATCACTCTTAGATTTTTGTTTGCAAGTCTATTGTATTGATGTGTTTTAATTTTTTTGCAAATTTAATTGTAAATCAATTGGTATCCTAGCCTAGATAATGTTGCATCATGTTGTCATTGATGTCAAAAAGGGATAATGTATTGTCATGGTATCATTGATGTATTGGTTGTTGAATAATGTGATCATAGATGTAATTGTTGTATGAGGGATAATGTGATGAGGTGTCATAGTGCTGTTTTGTCATGGTTTTATGTTCCATATGGGTTGATGCATAGATGGGTTGATGTAGAAGTTTATTATTGTTATCTTATCATGCTTGATAGGAAGTGCCAAATGGATGAGATCAAGAGTGATCCCCTTATGGTGAAATCCCTCATAGGAATATGCTTTGTGAATTCCAAATGGTTAAGTGTTTCAGTGATCCTAAGCTGCATGGTTAGGGAACCTAACCTTAATTCCAAATGGTTAAGTTGTTGAGTCATCCTAAGCAGTATGGTTAGGGAACCCAGGTTTGTTTGAGGCATAATTTTATGAATATCAATGAATTTTTCTATGATACTATTTTAGATTGATAGTTCTTGGAATGCCATTTTCGGTGATATGTAGAGCATCACATAACTCCTCAAGGTTATAGATTTATGGCCATGTGAAGTTGGAAAACCCTCATTTGTTTTCTAAAAGCCCCAGAAGGTCAAAGAAGTCAAACTACTCTAGCAGATCCCAAAACAAAGTTGACTAGTCAAAGTGGTTAATCATGGGGTAAGTTCTTGCAACAAGAAAACAATTAAAAATAATTTAGCTGCAACTAGAAATGGAGAGTTTACTATTTGTAGAAAAGTGGGTTAGAAGTGGACAAGTGGTTAGAAGTGGGTTAGACAAAAAGAAAGGAAGTTGGTTGAAGTGGGTTAGATGATAAACCCTAGAAGAAGCTACTTGGAGAAGTGTAAATAAGATAGAAAGGGTCTCTTATGGGTAAATCTCTTGAGCACATGGAAGATCTGTTTTGGTGAAATATTCCTTGCACGTACTCATGGTCACATCAGAAGTTTTGCAAGTATGAGAACTTGACGATGAAAGTTTTGGAGGTTCAAAAACCCTAGCTTCTAAAGGCGTACGTTGGATGCAGTGATCCAGGGTGTGTACATACATGGGATACAGTGATCCAGAGTGCGTACTCACATATGATGAAGGAGGAAATGTAATGTACAGTTAGGAAATACATGGAAGAGTTGAGTAAGTGTCGATGCCAGGTTCGTGAAGTATGAAGAATGTTCCAGATCAACATTCTACAGGCTCATATGTGCTACAAAGGTTCAAGTATGGGTAAATATTGTCTTTATTTTCTCATGGTATGGTGAATTCTTAAGGAATTATTTGTATGTTTGTGTTGTTGTTTCAATATGGTAGCTCATTGGTTGAGTAGTTGAGTTCTATTTTGATTGAGAGATATCCATGTTCTGTCATGGTTTATGGTTGAGGAGAATTCATAGGTTGTTGGATAGTATTGGATATGGTTTTTTTTTTGTCTATGGTATAGATTGGGCGGTGACAAACAATTTGTAGTGATAGGTCACAAGTGGATGTGAAAGAGGCAGGAAGAGTCTGGAGGGAAGAAGTTGTGAAGTTTCAAAAACCCTAGTTTCTAAATGTGTACGCAGATTGATAGTGGGATAGGGTGAGTATGTACACATGTTGCAGTATAGGTAGGTCACGTACATACCTAAGATGCAATATAAACAGGTCTCATACATTTTGATAGATTGGTATCTGTTGAGGATTGAATCCTCTTCTCAGTTTGTGTTGAGTTTAGCAGGCCGAGTCTGGCATTGAGAGTTGGTACTCTTGTGGAGTTGTTTCTCTATTCAATTTTTGATAAAAAAAAACCCAAGGATTGTATTCTGTAATATAAAATAAACTTATACATACATATTATGTTCTTTGTGTTCCTTGTGGTGATGGATTATTGATGATATTTGCTGCTAATATATGTTTACATGCAACTTTCTATAAATGAAAGTAATGAATGATGAGTAAATCGTGATTCTAAATAAAGTGTTTTTTAAAGGAGTAAAAATATCCCTACACTGATTCACCCCCCCTCTTAGTGTGTTCAATGTGTCCATCAATTTGTATCATAGCATGACTTCATCATAATCCTTACAATCCTGAAGGAGATCCATGGACACACAAATGGATGAACATGCAAATGAAGTTCCCCTCTTTGATGAGATAGATTACTCGCCATGGAGAATATAAATGAAAGGGTATTTGAAGGAAAAACGAGTAGTTATTTGGAAAGTAGCTATTGTTGGATTAGTTCCCTTGAAGAATAAATCAAAGTTTGTAGCACAAAAGGAACCAAATAATAATGATGCAGAAGCTCTCAATACCATTTTCAATGGACTCTAAAGTTCTTTCAAATATAACATGCGAGAATGTACTTCTGCCAAGGATATATGGTTGAAGCTAGAGAAGCCAGATCAAGGCAAAAGGGAAGACACTAAAGAAAATTCCATCAAGTACAATGAAGGTAAAGACTCTCCAAAATCCTTTAATTTCAATAATTCTAAGTGTGATGGTGTTGAATGTTCCTCTACAAGTAAAGAAGAAAATCTAAAAGTAGTTTGTGTAGAATCAGATGAAAATATCCTATAGATGAAGAGGAAGATTTTTTGAATCTTAAATATAAAGTTTTATCTAAGTTAGATGTTGTTAGTAGTGAAATAGAACATTACTCAATTCCTTTTGAGTATATTGAAAAATACACCAAGGAAGTCCTAGAAACGTATCCACGATATATCATCGCACTAAATAAAATGCTCAAAGAACAAGAAGAAAGTAAAAATACTCAATTACAAGAAAAAGAAGAAGAGATAAAAAGACTAAAGAATGAAATAATTAATCAAGTAGAAGAAAAGAAGAAGGTATATGATTAGCTTAGAAAAATTATTAAAGTTAATGTCAATTTTAAGACAAAAATTAAAGAAGCCAAAAGAATAGAGGAACTATTGAAGAATCAAGTAAATGAAAAGGAAGTGTCATGCCATAAGTTGTAGGTTGAAGTTGTTGATGTTAGAAAGAAAGTAGAGAAGTCAAACACTTACATCAAGTTCATGAATAACTCAACAATCTTGGATGAGATCCTAGATAGCCAAAGATATCCAAATGATAAATCAATTCTTGGATACAATAAGGAATCTATACATCTTGAAGCTAGAACTTGTAAGAGGCATGAGGTAAGTCCTTCACTCTCAAAAGGGTGGAAGAAATGTTGCAATTCAACCATCTACAAAATCAAGGAAAATTTCAAAAGAACAAAGCAAGGAATACATCAAGAAGCCATCTTTACACCTCAAAGCAAATTCATAAAAGAGACACCTTCAAGATGGAAACCAATGCAAAGGTATGAAAATGTTTTTTCTGGTCACTGCTACTCATGTAATGAATATGGTTGAAAACATTTGGATTGCAGACATTATGAAAGGAAATATAATGGAAGGTTTCATAACACCCTAAGGTGCTATATATGTAATCAAGTGGGATACATTACTGCTCATTGTCACACCATGATATGCTACAGATGCAATTTGTTTCACCACAAATCCCAATGTTGTTGGAACACAAGAAAACAGTCCATGAAGAGTGATTCATATAGCATGACAAGAAGAAAATTTGAATCTAGGAAGGAGGACAATGTTGAAAATATAGAAGCTCAGAGCTCAATTTCTAAGAAGTTGATACACCTTCAGAAGTGGATGAAGAGGAATGAACAACCAGAGTAGAAAGGAAACCATGAGGCAAGCTCAAGCTTGAAATTTTCATAAGCATACACGGGCTCCTGTGGAAGAAGTCGTGTACATACGTGAGCTGACCTATAGATAGGTCTCGTAAATACACGAGTTGACTCTGTAATAGGCCACATATCTATGGTAAGATCTTGGAAAAGAAGGATATGCATATGAGTGCAACATGATTTGATGATACAATTTTGTTTTGTAGGGAATGACATGGCTAGTTGTAGGTTTTCATGGTTATATGGTTGCATGTATGTTTAATGTGTGTATGGTGATGACATATGGTTGAGTGTTGAAGGATATGCTTGATTCCTATCTTCGATTCATGATACTAACTCTAGAGTATGGATTGAGGCAATTTATGTTGAGGAATAATGTTGGTTATGAAAGTGAAGTTATGTCAGTTCGGTTATGAGATATATCACAATGATGTGATAGCATATAGGGATAGCATTGATCTATTGAGGAATTCTCTTGGAACATATATAAAGGTGTTACTGCTACACTATACTTTCTATAGTGAATGTTATTAAGGAAGATTTTTTGTGGTACATGGATGGTACATATGTGAGATCCATTGATATATATTATGATGTATTTTTAGAGGCATATTTGTTGGATGTCTTGGTACATGCATTTGGCATGTGTTTGAGCTACATATTCAGACATGTAGTTGATGAGTTGATGAAGTGATTATGTTGTACATCATTGATTATTCATATATTGATCTATAGTTGATGCATGATTGATACATACATGGTTGTTTGGTAGAGGCACTTGCTTGGCACATGGTTTCTGGTTGATATTCCATACATGTATGGGAACACATCTTGATTGTGGTTCATGTTATTGAGGTTTAGTGCATGGGTAATGCACTTTCTTGGTACCGATGGTGATACATGTTTGGTGCATGGTTGATGCACTTATAGATGTTATATGATTGTGGGTGATAGTAGTTGGTTAAAGTACATATTTGGTATTAATATTTTAGCATATACATTGATACATGATGTATGGGATATTTGAGACACTTGTTATGGTTTTTGGTTGGTACATTATTTGATGCCTAATGGTTGAGATACATATCTTGACACATGGTTTGTGGAACTTGGTTTATGATAGAGGCATATAATATGTGATATGACACTTGTTTGAGGCACATGGTTGGCATGTTGATGATGTTTTTTGTACATTGATAGAGGCACTTGTTGATGATATTGATATATGCTTGGTACACTTTTTGGAACATATTATTGGCATATATATACTTCAACAATTGAATATTATTTTACGGTGATGATGTTCATGGTTGGAATATGGTATGGAAAAGGATGTACATGGTTGATGCTTTGTTCATGCTTCTCTATTCACTATTGACATATCATTTTTATTAATGAAGTATGGTACAACACGATTCTTATGCATGGACATGTCCAAGGATCATCATAGGAAGAGAAAATCATTCTTAAGAAGTTTATATATGTTTTGGTTGAGCAATAGAATTTTCAACAAAATCATATTGCAGTAGCAACATATTTTTCATTTTGAAGAGAAGATAGGGGGAGACATACCCACAGGGGGAGTTATTATTCTTCCCATGATTCAAGGAGGAGAGTGTTATCACATGAAATGGTCAGGGATATTTACTACCAACTCACTAAGAAATTTCTCAACATACTTATGAGTACCTCATGCACTTATCTTTCATAATTGCAACTATAAAACATGTCAAGGGGAATTTTGTGGTTTTCAATGTTAGGAAGAAATATTGTCCTTTACTTTCGTTGTAGTATTTTCCCAACCATTTAATTTGTCAATCCAAGGTTCGTAGGCTTACGAAGAACACACACTATATATGTAGGACTGAAGTAGAAGTAATCTAATCTAAATTTCTGAAATGAATCTAATCAAGGAAAGCAGGAAACATCAATCTAGGAAAGCAAGAAATTGCATAAAGAAAAAGCAATACAACATGTGAAGAGTTAACAACAAATAACATATGTGAGCTCACACAATGAATCTATCTTTAATTACATAACAATAATCGAATGACAATCATGAACGCATAACAATGAAAGAACATGAATCAAAGCTAAGAATCCCTTTCTCTTTTGAATCTTAATGACTAATCTGATTCTAATTACATCCTAATTGAATTCTCATGAAGAGAGAGCACTCTCTTTTATATATGAGAGCCTTGAATATAAGATAACCATCTCATTATTACAAATCCACTATTCTCTCAACCTATTTTCCATTATTACAAAATATAATCCCTTTAAATCCTCAGACATATCTCTCATATATCTTAGATAAGATATTCCAACCAAATCTCCATGATCTTCTCTTTGGAATGGGATTGAATTATATCCTCAAATATTGAAATGGTGGAGGAAGTATTCGAGAAGTCCTCTGAATTAATCCTTCATATATTCCTACACATTACAAAGCTCACACATATCTGAGATATATATGAAAACATGTTGATTTTCTAACATTTAATCACAAATTCCTTTTAAATACTAAAATGAATAAAGTGGCGAACAATAAGGTGAAGCCAAAGTATATTTATGGAAATGATATCATGAAAGGTTAATGGGGCGATGAAATGTGAAGAATGATGAAGGGAAAGGTGGATGAGAATAGGACATTTTTGAGCCCCAACGTACCCCCCAACTTAACTTGTTGCATGTCCTCATGCAACCATGCATGGATCTTCTCAATAAATTTTGGCATCTAAATGTTGGCTTTGAATGATGATACTAAATGTTTCCCAGGATGGGATTTACATGAGTAACAACTAACATTTTCTTATGGTTGGTCCTTGTGTGACAACCATGAATATAAAGAATGTTGGTTCTTGTGTTAACAACATTCATTTTGTTACTTGTTCTCTTGTTGTTATGATAATAAGTTACCCATATTTCAATTTTCCAGTAACAAATGATATTTTCTTATGGTTGGTTCTTGTGTGAAAACCATGAATATAAAGAATGTTGGTTCTTGTGTTAACAACATTCATTTCATTATTTTTTCTCTTGTTGTTATGATAACAATTTGCCCATATTATTACTGGAAAATGTATGCTATCATGTGTATAAGGAAAACATCACTGAGTATAAGAAAGCCCTTTCTTTTGTTTTGTATATCAGTGCCTATGAAGTAAAGTGCAATAGAGTATTGTTGGAAAAGAAATGTTCATAGATGGTAAATGAGACGAAAAAAATGGAATGATGGTCGTGGAAAAATGGAGTGATGATAGTGAATAAGGTCTCCTACCCCCCAACTTAACTTGTTGCATGTCCTCATGCAACGTGGCATAAGTCGTAGAAGTGAAAAGGAAAGGGAACTGGATCAGGGAATTTTCCAAATTATTCATTGCTAGCAGTTAAAGAATTACATGATTAAAGTTTAGAAAATAACATACCTCCACTTACCCAAAATGGTGATGAACTATGCAATAGGAATATAGTTGATGTGACTGCTAGATCATGGAAGATGTCACTGTTGTAGGATCATGTGGAAAGTGAGTGCTACTGGAGCGATGACTGCTATCTGCTGAATTAGAGAATGTGAAAACTGTTGCTGAATGAATCATGGAAAAGAGAAAGTATGAAAGTGGAACTGTAGTACTCTCAAATAGCGGTAGTCATGCTACTGTAACTACTGATAGTGTCATGAAATGTGTATAGTCTTCACTCGCTGTGAAACATGATGGTACAATTATAATCATGTGAATGAATGTGTCAATGTCAAGCATGAAAAGAAGTCATTGGATTACCGACCAATGATGAATGTCATTAACCAATGCGAGGCAAATCACCATTGATGTCAATGAGTGCCAAGGTACTCGAGTACATATTGCGAAGTGCGAATGAATGAGTTGATGTCAAACCACTTGCAAGATATGACGATCAAGGGACATTGATGTATTCCCATGATTGTCAGCGAGAGAACTTTCCATTAAGGCATGCAAGCCTCCAGGTACTCAAAAATGGACTCTAGTCTATATCTCAGATGAGGTTTTCAGGTCGATGGGGCATGACTTGTTGAAAGGTGGGACTTAAGGAATCCCACATCAGTCAACACGATTTTGGATAAAAAGAGTGGCGGGACTATAAATGAAAAGATCTCATGGTCAAGAAGTGTCGATCAACAAGACATAGACAACAAGGCAATGTAATCATCCCACTCTCGCGCACTGAGAAAGCTTATTTTTTAGGACACTTGCTCGCAAGTGATCTGGACTTTTGTGATGTTAAACCATTTATACTTGATTATGATGCGATTGACAGACGACATGATGTTTTACTAGTTTGATTAACACAGGTGCTACTGACTCTTGTTTTTTGAGTGTGCAGGGTTTTGGACCTTGAGGTTGCAGCAGCATCGGTAGAACCCCCTTGGACTCCGGATTGAGTTAGGGAGTGTGCTATTTGGGTTGATTTATTTACTGTGATATTTCATTGATTTGATGATTTAAGTTTTGACATGTTCTGACATGATTATCGATGATGCAAGCTGACGATAGCTTGTCGACCAGACTCACATATGGAGTAAAGGGGCCACACACGAGTTCCATAGAGGTTGAGGGAGAGGGGTGGACAACAGCCCTGCCACCGCCTACTAGCACTCCCGTCGTGGATCGAACTGTAGGTTAATGATTACCTAGTTCGAGAGGATCCACGATGCCGTGAGGGAAGACTATGACAGTCGCTCACGATGATTCTAAGGGGCGTGCAATAAGGCGGGGGCCTTATTCCTTAGAACCCTTAGTCTCCCACAAGTTCACCTGGTGGAGTGTTGACTCTAGGGGTTATAGATGTCTACCAATTAGTCCAGTTGGTGAGTGTCATCCTTGGAGCACATGGTGCATCCTGAAGGGCACATCGCACAAAAGAAACTTAGTTGGTGAGTGGAACCCTTGGAGCACGTGGTGCATCCTGAAGGGCACGTCGCACAAAAGAAATTCAAGAGGCGAGTGGCACCCTTGGAGCACGTAGTGCGTCCTAAAGGGCACGTCGCAATAATGTGGATGAAGGAGTCAACCTAAATATCCCTAAGACATCAACACCTGAATAAATCCTTAAACAATACCCCTAACCAGGCGTCGCCAGTTCAGAACTTGAGCCCTATGTGTAAAAAAAAAAACATAATTCAAGACTATACATTAAATATTCATTACCCCTATGATTTGCAACCTCCACCTAATCCAAGGAGTTTCCTTCCTTAATTAAATACATGAAACGATTCCT
>JZKD02S0247708.1:136318-169006 GCA_000966675.3 Picea glauca
GATGAAGCTTAAACTGCAATATTAATATTTTCTTAATTGCAATGATAATACTTGTTTAAGTTGCAATAATAATATTTGTTTTAATTTGCAATGTTAATGATGATGGTTGAATCTGAATGTTAATATTTGTTTAATTGAAATGTGTGTGATGATGTTTAAATTGCAAGGTTATTATTCATTTAAATTGAAGTGTTAATGATAAGGTCTAAATTGCAATGCAAATATTTGTTAGGTTATTCCAATGTATGGTAATAAATTGGAAGGAAAGGAAAGATAATATGGAGAATGTAAATGTTCGAGGGTTTACCATTATGGTATTGATATCGTTGCTCAATTATGGCGATTAACAGAAAAATGCAATGCGCTTGTGATTATTGCTTGTCCCTGAACTAGTGCAAAATGACCTTATAACTAAATAATGGGGGTTGAGATTATTGGTTTTTACCTTATAATAAAGTCTTCATCGATTAATGATAATTAATGGAGCAACTGATCTTGACTGATGTCTTCGGGTCTCAATAGTGGTTGGTCAATATTAAGGTCCTCCTGACTTGCATCTGTCGTATAGGTCATGACTGTCCTTGATTTTGTAGTACTTGGTGGTAGTTCATTGCGTGGTCTACTTGTGTTGGGAGGGATGTAGACACCTCCATGTTCCTCAGAACAGTCGCCAGCCCTGAGACCTTAAATGGTTAAAATTGATGGGAACCTGGGCTTGAGCGTTTCTTATGTGTCTTGGAAGTCCTAACCATTGCAGGGTAGGATGGAGGGTAGTCAGTTCTACTTATCGTCGTGTGATCGTCGTTATGCATGCAGTTACTTGTCACGTGTCATTGTTGTCTTTTTATGTTCATCGTGGTTGCGTCTTGTTGGTCGTCGAGTGGCGACGTAGAGTCTAGAGTGTCTGTTACTTCTACACGCGCGCACACACCTTAGACACAAAAAAAAAAATTGCACCTGTTATCAGAGTTGTTGTCGTAACGAGGAGGGTTGTTACAAATGGTTTTATTCATAAGGCAAATTGGAAGGGAAAAAGAAGGCAAAAATGAACTAAAAAGGGATAAAGGAATGTATGCAACTCAGAAAGGTAGGCATGCATGAAGTCGTGAAGGATAAGGAAATAGAAAAATGGGCTTCAAGACATGGATGACCAATATTATTTGAGTGAGTAATGCGAGGCAAAAAGTCATGACTCAAAATGGTGTTTTTGGGAATGTGTATCATGTAACAATAAACATCAGGATGCGTAAAAATTTTATGTGTGACAACAAGCTTGTATGATGTTTATGATGAGGAACAACGCCTTCAAGCGGTCTATCAAATCATGTTTATCAAAAGTTTTTTGATTCTTGAAAAATCACAGGAGCAGTAGAAGCAATCACCTTCAAACCTGAAAACAAATGTGAGTACTAATCCTGCAAGAAGACATGTGAGAAGTTCGAAAAAGAAAACATAACATGCAGGAAGAAATATGAATGCGGAAAAGGAAAAATAAAATGTGTTTTTGTACATGTTTCTTGCGCGCTTGGGTTCGTTATTGACTTATTTGTGAAGTGACTCAAGAAAACAAATTAACGTTAAGCGTAAAAACATGTTCTGATTATCATTTTCAGGAAATAGATGTCCATTTGCAATTTTTGACAATGTTTTTTTATTTTTATACTTTTGATTTTTATAATGTTTTTGTGTGGTTTCAGGGTTTTATAATTTTTATTGTTGTTGTTGTTTTTTTTCTTTTTATATTATTTTAGCAACTAAAAAAAACAAATTACGCTAATCAAAAAGAAAATTGCTAACAAAACTCATAATAATAAAAAAAACATCTAAAGAGTAGAGAATGAAAATATGTTAATGAACATGATGTCAAGAGCATCCAACCCATCCGAATGAATCATGCGCATAGCATGGAAAACCCCTAACTATTTTTCATTTCATCACTTGTGAAATCGCCAAGGCCAAGACAAGTTTGTAGTGGGGAGTAATATGCAAAATAAAATCAAGCAAGCAAATTTTTATATTTGTTGATTTTCTTTTAAATTGCAATGGGCAAATCACACAAAATCGAAGTAACAAATTTCAATCACCATACATAGGTTTTTTTTTTTTCATTTCGCAATTTTCAATCTCTGTGCAATCCAAGTAAATAAGAATTTTCGGTTCAAAAATTGTTGCAAATGAGAAGATGAATCTACTCTATCTCCACAAGTTGATAGTCACTTTTCCGCATGCTTAGAGGTTAGAGGGACAAAACAATGTCTTCCATCATGAGAAACCTACTCTATTCTCCTTCTTGACAATGGTCGCTTGGAAACTGGTCATACTCAACAATTTTAGAACCATTTCCTACACCAAGGAACACTACTGCAAAATCTTTCATTCACACGAGAATAATAAACTGCGCATCAAAACCATAAATTTTAAATATCAATCTATCGGTTGGTGAATAATATGTCGTCACATGCATCTCCTTGGGTGATCTACCACAATGTGACTTCTGAGTAGCAAAGGCATCAAATCCTTCCCAACTCGGATCCATGCCACTGAATGAAGTCAAATCATGCAACTAGATTCAACTCTTATTTAAACAAGTAGCGAGATAAGAAATGTTTTACCTCCACCACTACCATTGATGTGTTTGGGAATCGACTGTAGCACAGTCTAACATTATTTCCACATTTCAATATGCAAGGTCAAATATCAAATTCAATGGTAAAAGTCATTTGCAACTACTGTTTGGACGGGATCGAACCCAAAACCACATTGTTTTGAATGGATTAAATGAGAGAAAGGGAATGATTGAAGGCTTTCGCGGTCTTACCTTCCAAGGGTTCTAGTGGTGCCTAAGTTCATTCAATTGGCCACTAATCTTTCCTCCAACTTGGGCATATGTGTTGCTAGTGAATCGTAAGATCTGAATTCTTGCCTTATCGATCTCTTCTCTGGAAATATTGTCATTTAATTCCGTTGTAGTATTTTCCCAACTATTTAATTTGTCAATCCAAGGTTTGTAGGATTACGAAGCACACACACTATATATGCAGGACTGAATTAGAAGTAATCTAATCTAAATTGTTGAAATGAAACTAATCTAGGAAAGAAGGAAACATTAATCTAGGAAAGTAGGAAATTTCATAAAGGAAAAGCAATACAACATGTGAAGAGTTAACGACAAATAACATATGTGAGCTCACACAATAAAGCTATCTTGAATTACATAACAATAATCAAATGACAATCATGAAATAATAACAATGAAAGAATATGAATCAAAGCTAAGAATCCCTTTCTCTCTTGAATCCTAATGACTACTCTGATTCTAATTACATCATAATTGAATTCTCATGAAGAGAGAGCACTCTCTTTTATACATGAGAGCCTTGAAGATAAGGTAACCATCTCATTATTACAGATCCACTATTCTCTCAACCTATTTTCCATTATTACAAAATATAATCCCTTTAAATCCTCACACATATCTCTCATATATCTTAGATAAGATATTCCAACCAAATCTCCATGATCTTCTCCTTGGAATGGGATTGAATTATCTCCTCAAATATTGAAATGGTGGAGGAAGTATTCGAAAAGTCCTTTGAATTAATCCTTCATATATTCCTACACATTACAAAGCTCACACATATTTGAGATATATATGAAAACATGTTGATTTCCTAACATTTAATCACAAATTCCTTTTAAATACTAAAATGAATAAAGTGGAGAACAATAAGGTGAAACCCAAGTATATTTATGGAAACGATATTGTGAAAGGTTAATGGGGTGATGCAATGTGAAGAATGATGAAGGGAAAGGTGGATGAGAATAGGACATTTCTGAGCCCCAACATTGAATGCCTTTATTTGATTAGATTTTCAAGGATTATGTCAAACCCTTTATAACAGTTTCCTTGAAGTGCGCTATTTGATTTTAAACTTGGTGCTGCAAACTGGCACTACAAATTGGCATTGGAAACTGGTGCTACAAATTGTTCAAACTCATTTGTTGACAACATTCAAATCCATTTCTATGGAACCCTAAATTTTGCTCACTAGTCCATATTGTTATATTGACATCACTTTATATTTTCCTCTACAAATAAGCCACCTTTCCCACTGAATACCTCAGCGTTGCAAACTAGTTTATTTTACTCTGCATCACTAGCGTGCATTGTGAACCCTTTGTTCCAGAATTGTTGAAGCCCTCATCTTTTGCATCCATTTGAAACTTAGCCTTAACCAATTGAATGATACCCCTATCAAACAGGAGGAATATGGTTATTCAATTTTATAACCAAGATTAATTTGAATGCACCTTTGGCACTGCAAACTAAGTTTTGTATGCATTTACAAATTTTTGGTGATGGTTATGAATTTTGAACTATAGCTAGAAGTTTTGGTGTTTTCCCTCCAATTATATATCAAGATAATTAAGTTTTTCTACATGTATGGACTCTTGGTATAAGTTTTGAGGTGTTGAAACTTTGGAAAAAGTGAAACAAGATGCTACAAGAAAATTCACAGTGCCTAGACTCACTCACGTTGTGAACTGGTAATTTGGGACAGTTTGTAGTGATTAACACACAATAGAGTCATGTTTTGATCGTAACTTTTGAATGCCAATTCGGGTTCTTCTTAAATTTTGTGTGGATAAGAACCATATTCACATAGACTTAATGAAATAAAATCATCCTAACCCAGTTCGTAGTTTGCAAGAAAAGTCAAAATCATCAACTACAACAAAGTTCACAGTGCATGATGTCAAAGGCACCATGAAATCTAAGTCTGAAAAATCCGAGCTATGGGAAGGATGTCAGTTGCCACATAAGGTTTTAATGGTTTCCTAGGGGTTATTTGGACATGAGGGATATGTGTTCCATCTCGAGATCAAGCCGCATGACCTGTTTCAAAATTCATTTATCACAATAGACAAGATCTCAAAAAATAGGAATTTGTTTTTCTTGGAATCTTTTGTAACAGAGTCCTAAATGGAGGAGAATCCTATGTAGCTCCTTGGTTTCAAACTTCTTATAGTAGAGAGAGATAATTCATTATATATGTATTGGATTTTGATAAGGAAAGGGTTTTATTCATGATCCAAGAGAGGAGAGAGCCAGAGGAGAAGATTAGCTGCTCATTTGTAATACTAAGGAGGTGTTGTAATTAGCATTTCTTCCATTAAAGATTCATGAGATTTGTTTATCATCTTGTCTTCTTTGTTTTCCTATTTATTTTTATCTTTTTCATTGAATATATTGTAAGTTTTGAGGATCAAAGTTTTCCTTTGATTAATTGATCCCTAAGAAGAAAAGCATATGCTATAGATGGCATGTTAATCATTGTTTTTGTTGAAGCATTTTTCAATATATTCTACAGAGAGGATCTGTGTTTAGTATACATTCTTATTTTTGTTCACTTATTTATTCTAATCATCATCATATAATATTTTAACCTAATGTTTATCTTGATTTCCTTCAATATGTAAAGTGGTGTACAAATATCCCTACACTAATTCAACCCCCCCTCTAAGTGTGGTCGGTGTGTCGATCAGATCCAAACCAACTTCTTCTCAAACAAGATATTTAGATGAGAGTCCATCCACTAAATTTTATTTCTCATAGTTCGATGTCCTTAGGAATTCTAGTGTGCCCTCCTCGGGGCTTTGAACATGTATATTACTCGGATATTTCAAAATAAAATGCATTCCCTCCTAAGGGTGTCAAGGGAATTCTTTATGCATCCATGCTACAAGGGACTCTAAGCGCAACACCCATTACAAGAAAAACATCCATGGTGAATGAAAATTATACAGTCGTGACAAGATCCATCCACATAGGATTCCTCTTCCAATGTCATAACTGCAATTCAATATTTAGTGATGGCTCTCCATGAGCTACTTTGTCTTTAATACCGTCGTGCTCCAACACACATGGAACTCCATACATGCTTCTAATAACCTAATTTTTTAGGATAAATGAATAGTGAGATTGTCGAATCTTGACTTCCCAGTATTTCAACATACTTATACACATGTCTTGATATTATCAATGGCATGAAACTTCAAATAACCAATATGAAAATGGAATTTATTTCATATACATGGTGGGAAACTCAGTCGAAGAATTTTTTCTTGGTCATTGAAATAGGTGATATGGTCGACCTAGTGCCAACGAACAACAAGATATCATGAAGTTTGGATGCAAGTAGAAAACAAATGGAAGACAATGTTCAAGGCCAAGTTTAGGATTTTCAAGTACATGGTAATTCCATTTGGGATAACAAATGCACCAACCACATTCAT
This sequence comes from Picea glauca, assembly GCA_000966675.3. Classification (NCBI taxonomy): domain Eukaryota; kingdom Viridiplantae; phylum Streptophyta; class Pinopsida; order Pinales; family Pinaceae; genus Picea; species Picea glauca. The sequence goes on from JZKD02S0247708.1 coordinate 142,616, forward strand.
CAGGATAATTAATGACATATTTAGACTCGACCTAGTTAAATTTGTAGTTATTTATCTATGTTTGCAGGTTGCCTGAGTTGCTATGAGAACATAAGTTGTAGGTGAAGGAAAAAAAGTCCTTTTTTTGAAAAATGTTTTTCCAATATTTTGGCTTCATATTGGATGCATAAGGTGTGCACCCTAATTCCTCTCAAGTGCAGTATTTGGCACAATGTAAAACTCCATAAAATGCAAATAACCTCAAAACCTTCATGGGGGGCATCAAGTTATTTAGGAAATTTGTCTCCCACTTCTCATAGTTGTCTCGCCCTATGCATCAGTTGTCACATCAAGAAAAAATTGTGTGAATATAAAGGTTGAGCACCATTTTTTGATACTGAAGACCACATTGTGTTCATCTTGTGTTCTAAGGCTTCAATACATGAATGAATGCTTTAATATTGAGATATATGCCTCTCAATTCACCTTTTGGTAAGTACTTAAATGATGATGTCATTTGTTAGTACATCATTATGACATGATTACAAAGGCCAAAGTCAACTACAACACATATGGTAAGGAATTATACATATTGGTGTAGGAAATCAAGTGGTGGTGCCACTACATTCTAGGCAAAGAGACCATCCTCCACACAGATCATCACCGAATCATCTTCATCAATTCATAGATTAAGATGAAAGAAAAATTCAATTTATAGTGGGAAACGTATATTAAACAATTCCACTTGGTCATTCAATATAGCAAGGATACCTCCAACAACATGAAATCTTTGTTAAGTCATCCCCCAATGTAGGTTCTACACATTTAGAGGTGCATTGTGCATCTTATGACACATGGAAAGACATGTATGATACATGTCCCTGATTTGGTGAAGTCTGGTGATCTTTGAATCAACATACCTTCATCAACCATACTCCATTTATTGACTACATGATCATTGAAGTTTCGCTCTACAAAATCAATCGGTTATGTGTGTTGCAAACAAACTATCATCTCATTTTCATCTGCAAAGCACATGACTCTTCATGCAGGGTGAGTTTCGTCACACCCAATACCATTCTCAATCTCCAACACCATGTCTATTGGCTTGCACTGTTGAAACAAGTTGAAACATTGAACTACACCTACTCTCTATGTTCTCAAGGTAAGCCATCTAGCCATCGGCATGGTATGTCCCAACCTCTACACATTCCTTTTTGTCTAAGTGAATCCATTTCCATGGAATTTCTCTATTTTCTCCCTAAAAATTTCTGCAAGTATTATCTTATTTGGGTCATAATGTGTCATTTATCTAAGATGGATATGCTTATACCCTATCATAAAACTACCACTACTATGCATATTGTTGACCTATGTTTCCATCATGTGTGGCCTCATTTAAGATTACTCGGTACTATAATTTATTATCATGACTCTCACTTCCTCAGTACCTTCTTTCATACTCTATTGTCATTGTTGGGATGCCAACTTAATTTTTCAACTACATTTTACCCCCAGATGAACAACCAAATAGAGTTTGTCAATTGTAATCTGGTCCACTCTCTTCACAACTAATTTTCAAAAAATAAGTAGTGGGACTCTTACCTACACCTCATTCAACAAAGTTATAATCAAGCAACTCACTCCTCCATGGAATTCTCTTCGTTCGAGTTTTTTCTATGATTTCATCCAAGTGTTCCCTTGGAGTTTCCCCTCAGTCTCACATCCCGAAGGTCTACATGCTAACAACAAGAGCATCAATCATCAGATAGCTTCATTCAAAACATAGCATAGTGACATTCACAAGTAGTAGAGGCCTTACAAGTAGCATAAGAGCACGCCAAATAGAGGCACGATAAATGGAACACACCCTTGGTATTTATACCTAGCGATTAATTATGTCTCCTTCTAGAAAATCATTGCTTATGAGGACACTACCATAATATCCACCTACTACACTATTGTCCATACATAGTTTTCAAAATAGTTGTTGAGAATGCTTATCGCCTATACTTTCCACCAAAAAATGGCATCCATGATGTGCTCAATGTAAACAATATCAAGATGTTTGATCCATTGCTCCTTGAGGAAACATTTACCCTACATCATTCAGAGGAAAATATCTAATATTTTCAAAGTTTCCTATGCTTACAGACACAATTCTGGACTCTAGGACTCAAAATACTCATCAATAACAATATATTTCTCATTTTGTGGGTCGCAAGGGAAAAAAACCTATGCAGACCAAGTCAATGTCTACAAAAACCTTGCAGTGTTCTTTCCCTCACTTATTGGCGGACGAAGGGACACTTTCAGATCTAAACAGGGAGAAATTGGACCACCAGGAATGACACACATATTTCTTCACTAGTTAGAATGAGGTTTTGTAGCAGTTCGTTGATAGTTTCTACTGTAAACTACCCTCACTGGTATAGATGAGTAGAGAGATTACCAATAAAGAATAAGCAGGTCAGTTGCGTTAGTTAGTTATTTAATGAACAATCCTCATCGGTCCAGTTACATAGGGACTTCCATAATTTCTATTAGGATGTAAGTTTATGTCAGTAAGTCAAATTGTAAATAGCTCTATCCAGTCGCACTGTGTAGAGCACTCCAGAAATAAAGAAAAAACTTCCTTATTTCTACTGAGGAAATGTCGCCCTGTGTAATAAAAGGGCACCCTCTTTTGCTAAATATAATGACGATCATTTTTTGTTACACCCAACGTTTTATCTATTCCTCCTTGCATATTTTTACTATGTAGCGCTCTTAGTTTTTTTTTCTAGTCTATTGTATTGCTCCATTTTTAGTTTTTGCAGATTGAATTGTGGATCAATTGTTTTTCAATCACAATCCAAAATAAACAATTTCATAAAATTAAAGTTAAACATTATATGCAAAATAAAAATTTAAATGATTGATACATCTCAAATTTAATTAAAAAAAAAAAAGTCATTAGCATACTCATAGTACATTTTATAAGTCAAACAACAACGACATCAACATGATATATAAAAACATAATATACATGATCCATATACATAGAAAATACACATATCAATATACTTATCAAATATACATATTTTCAAAATAAATAAGCATGTCATCTATACATCTCAATTCAAATTTAAAACAATCAATATACATGTTAAGAACCATTACTAGCTAGGTTCACCACCAATGGTAGAGGAACCAATGACTCCTTTTCTACTAGATCCAGAGGGTTTATCAAAAATCATGCCAAATAACCATGATGGAAGTGAAGGAGAAGGACGATCAATGGATGGTATGACTGGTGACACATGTGAGGAGGAGGAGGATTGGTGAAATATGGTGTAGTTGGTGACACATGTGGAGGAGGAGGATTAGTGGATGGTGCAGCTGGTGACACATGTGGATGAGGAGGACAAATAGTTGGTGGATGGCCCGATATTGGTTGATATAGTAGAGAACTGGCTGGTGCAGGATCATGAGCATCATCCTTAAACAACGATCCATATTTACTGGAATGATGCATAAGTTACAATATGCCATGAGGAAGGGTTGACCATATCATAGATAAATATAGAAATCATGAAGATGGGTGTCTATTTTGCTTGTTTTATGAGAAAACAAATATTTTTTCACAAGTTCTTCAAATTTCGGCATACAAAAGTATTTTTTTATTTAGAATTTCACTTTACAGTAAAAAAAAACTTGTGAAGAATTTTGTTATCTTTCCAATGACTATTTTTCAAATTTTACATATTGAGACTTGATATGTCAATTTGAAAATTGTTTAACAATGTATTCTTAAAACACGAACAGTATGATAATTAGTTTTCCCCCCCCCCCCGCCCAAAAATTACATCTATTATTAAACTTGTTTTTTAACAAACGAATTATACTGCAACAATCTACAGAGACACTATTTTATTATGACTATAATTTTGAATCTAACGAATGAATATTATAATTTCTAGAAGTTTTTGAAGTTTTTCTTTTTCCAAAAGAAAAATATTACAAATTTATATAGAGTATAAATTGTGTTACAATCACAGAGTAGATCCTGGGTGAACTTAAAATTTGCACAAAAGGAAGAGTATAACTAGTTCTGGATACAAAATCCAAAATATCAACAAAATTGAAGAACAAGTACTGCATCTACGAGCCTGGAAAGGGCAAAAAATTCTGAGCTGAGGAAATAGCAATTTACTCCAATTGATCTCGTCCTTCTCAAAATTCAAATATATTTAGGAACATAATGGGACTTTCTTCCCCATTTTAACAGTCATAAACCGACAACCTACCTTCGATTTCTTTAAGCGCTCTCTTTGAAAGAGAATCAACCTCCTTATTATGTTCCTTATAAATATGCTGGAATATGATATCATTAAATTGTTTTGCTAAATCCTTAGTTTTTTGTTTCTAGCATTCAAGATTTGGCGAATGGAGGTTACCCTTAAGATTTATCCATTCTATAATCACTTTTAAATCCCCCAACACTTGTAAATTTTTTATCGACCAGAGTGAAGCCAAGGTGAGTGTTTCCCATAATCCTATGAGCTTCGCCTTTGTATTTGTTCGAGCTTCACAATTTATGAACCATTTAGTAATCCTTGATGAATGAGTGTTGAAAAATCCACCCGCTCCGCAGCAATTACCATTTGACAGGTATGAACCATCAAAGCAATCTATAGTGAGGCCCTCAACCTGTGTTATCTCACAAAATCTGTTAGGGAAGAACTTTTGGATAGCAGGTTTCCAGGAGAAAGAGTTCACAATCCTATGAACCACACCAAAAATAGAGGGGGATCGATCTTCAAAAATCACATTGTTTCTCTCAATCCATAAATTCCAGCAGGCAAGGGAAACCAAGTTGACAGGGGAATTTTTATCATTTGACCATACCTTGAAACAATTCGAGACTATGGATCCAATCCACTAGATTCTTAGAAAAAAGTGATGATGCAGTCGTATCCACATTGCCTTTGTAAAGTTGCAATATAATAATAAGTGATTGATCTTTTCAGAGGAACAGTTACAAATTTTACACACTCTCGGACCGATCCAAACTTTCTTTTGGAGCGCCTCCCAGGTAAGGACCTTTTATTTAGCAACCAACCAAATGAATAGATTTACTTTGAGTTTCATAGTCCATTTCCACAACCTAAAAATCCAAGTGTTGTCACTGCAAAAATTGAGCGGTTGAAGAAGAGAAGTGTAGAGGTTTTTAACTGAAATGACACCTCAGGCGTCCCCTCCCTCACACATAAAAGAATCAGTTTCATCATTAAGAAATATGCCCGCGCTCTTTACAGAAAGGAAAAAATGGTTCCATTCACTAGTGGCCTCTCCACTAATTCCCAGCATCTCATAACTCAGCCACCTATCCAGAAAAGGGATATTTCCGGTCAGGACTCTTGCTTGAGCAAGCCACCATATATTTGAGTGTTGTAAATGGAGAAGCAGAGGATCTAAAAGTAATTATCATCCCTCCAGCCCAATTATTTTGTCCCTCCCAATATAAATTTGAGTTCCTGAACTAGGATTCCAACGAAGCCAATGAAGGATCACATAAAAAGTTCTCGTCAGACCATTCCAAAAGATGGATACTCTTTGTTGAAGATGAGAATACCTGTGAATCCAAGAAGAAAATTGATAGTCACCCAAGTATTTATCGATGATGATACGATTCCATATTTTATCATGTGTAAGCGCCCTCCATAAGGTGTTTTCCAATAAAGAATTATTGAAATAAGTAAAAATTTTGAGCCCCCAACCCCCTACCTTCTTTGGTCTTGACATGATATCCCATCTACAAAGATGGAAACGATGCTTTTCATTTTTCCCACTCCATAGGAAGGCAAAGGAAATCTTGTGCAAATTGGAAAGGATGTTACACGGGATCCTCTCCATTGACATCTAGAAAACATAAAGACTCTCCAGAACAGATTTGACCAAAACAAAACGCCCTCCAAGCGAAAGCCACTTATTACACCACATCTCGATTTTCCATTCAAATTTAGCCACCAGCCAGCCCCAATCTTCAGATTTAGATACACCCAGTTTGATTTAATAACCAAGGTAATTAAATCCCATGCTCAAGTCAATAAAGGTAAATGGAATTGAAGCTTTTAAAATACAAAGCTCGGCTTCCTCAAGTCCCCAAAAATGAGCAGTGGATTTTGTAAAATTTATGCAAAGACCCGAAGCAAAACAAAAAGCCTGTAGAATGTCTAATATCACTTTCCACTCCAAAGGATATGCCTTTGACATTAGGATAACATCATCCATGAACATTAAATGAATAATTTTTAATATCTTTAAAACCTTTATACCTGAAATTTGATGTTCAAAGATACTTTTTGATAGCATCAGGCCGAGCCCTTCCATTATCATAATAAACAGGTACAGAGAAAGAGGGAATCCCTAGTGGAGCCCTCTCCCACTCTTGAAATACTTTGTCTCCTCACCATTAATCAACACAACAAAATTTTTAGTAGTAACACAACACATAATCCAATCAGTCAGCCTAATTCCAAAGCCCATTGTGAGCAAGATCAGCCTTAACTACTCCCAATCAATGTTGTCATAGGATTTTTTGAGATTCAACTTTAGCACCAATGACTTTAGCTTTTTGTTTTTTATGTTGTGAAGGATTTCATGAGCCACCCCAATTGCATATTGAATTCTCTTGCCCTTAAGGAACCCCAACTGTTTTGCAGAGAGGCACCTTGCTAAAATAGGCTTAATTCGATATGAAAGAATTTTTGAGATCGTCTTATAAATAAGGTTACAAAGAGAGATTGGACGATAATCTTCAAAGGAGGCTGGATTATTTACTTTTGGGATCAAGGCTAAGAAAGTGGAATTTAAACCTCCACAAATGTTACCTTTTTTTCATGAATCCTCCATCATCTCAATAAGGTCAACTCCCACAAGATCAAAGAAGAATAAAAAAAACTCATAAGTCCACCCATCAGGGCCTGGGATTCTCTCCTTTTTAAAATTTTCTAGAACCACTTTTAATTCCAACAAAGTGACAGGTTTGAAAAGAGTATCTTCTTCCACCTCAGTTACCATTTTGGGACAAAGACTAGAAATACAGATTACCTCATTTCAGTTGGAATGTTTAGTGTCTTTGAAAACCTTATTGAAATAATTGACTGTTTCCTCTTTAATCGCCTCCTATTCTGATAGGATGACTCCATCTTCAATTGTAATTTCCCAAACATGCTTACTATTTCTATTAACACTGGCCAATTTGTGGAAAAACATAGTGTTTGAATCACCACTCTTCATCCACGTAGCTCTTCTACGCAATCTCCAAACATTCTCTTCCTTACAAAGAAGTGTATTTTGACTATCTTCCAGCTCACGCAGGAATCTAATCTCTTCTGTGGATAAAGAAATTTCATCATATTTTGAAATGAGAATTTCAATTTTAGATTCCATGTTTTTCATTAAAAGTTTCTCTTTCTCCTTTAATTCTTTTAACCAAAATTTCGTCTGGGATTTGAGTAACTTAAATTTCGATACAACATGGTGTTGTACATTTCCTTCTTGCAAAAAACAAGGATCCTTCCAGACATTGTGAACCAACTTAATGAAATCGGGATTAAGTAGCCATTGGTCATTAAATTTGAAGGGAAACGATTGGTACGAATGAGAGCTTTCCAGTTGAAATAAAATGGGAGCATGATCAGAAATGAATGGAAATTCCACCCACTATATAGATAAACACACCAAATACAAAAGTCCTTCAGAAACAAAAAACCTATCAAGTCTTCTAACGATCGCTTCAGGACCAGAACGTCTATTTTGCTAGGTAGGGACCAGCTTGGTTAGATTGACATCCACCAAGTTCTTTGAAGTAAAAATGTCTCTGAAAAAGGATTCAGTCGGACAAGGCACAAAAGAGCCTCCCCAATTCTCATAAGAAGAAACTATGAAATTTAAGTCACCAGCTAGAATAAGATTTGAGGTGGATAGAATACCATTGTCTTATAAGGAAGACCAAAATTGTTTATGGTCTTTACAAGGCCCATAAACATTAAGAAACGTCAACTCCTGTTTAGTAGCTAAGAAATGACCAACTAGAAAAATATCCCCACTCGTCAGAAAAGGGGCCATGTCAAAACAACAAGGGTCCTACACGACCAAAAATCCTCTTGAATTTCCTAAGGAATTTACAACAGACGAGACCAGAGAAGGCCTAATATTATGCGGAAAATCTTGAGCTTTTTGTTCATCCGATAGAGTCTCTTGGAGAAAAACACTATCTGACCAAGAACAATCTAACAAATGATGAATACATGCATCTTTGAGGGTGCATCGAATCCCTCAAACATTTAATGAGAGCATTATCACCACTTGGACCTCGCCAAGGCCTTCAAAGATCTAAGGGCCTTTCCATCCTGAGAAGGAAAAACAAGATCAATAGGTTGAGAAACTAACTCCACCTGTTTCTTTCTGGAGCTATGCATCTTAATGGGGGAGAGCTTTGAGCCAATACCCCTGGACCATGTGTAATCCTTATTCCCATTGCCATCCTGGTAAGACGAAGAGGTACCAGTATCCGCAGAAGGAGCTATGACTTCCTTTCCTCGATAGATGGGCAATGAAATCGAATTCAACGAGATGTTTGAATAGGGAGTTAAGGTGTTNGTTTTTTTTTTTTCATTTCGCAATTTTCAATCTCTGTGCAATCCAAGTAAATAAGAATTTTCGGTTCAAAAATTGTTGCAAATGAGAAGATGAATCTTCTCTATCTCCACAAGTTGATAGTCACTTTTCCGCATGCTTAGAGGTTAGAGGGACAAAACAATGTCTTCCATCATGAGAAACCTACTCTATTCTCCTTCTTGACAATGGTCTCTTGGAAACTGGTCATACTCAACAATTTTAGAACCATTTCCTACACCAAGGAACACTACTGCAAAATCTTTCATTCACACGAGAATAATAAACTGCGCATCAAACCATAAATTTTAAATATCAATCTATCGGTTGATGAATAATATGTCATCACATGCATCTCCTTGGGTGATCTACCACAATGTGACTTCTGAGTAGCAAAGGCATCAAATCCTTCCCAACTCGGATCCATGCCACTGAATGAAGTCAAATCATGCAACTAGATTCAACTCTTATTTAAACAAGTAGCGAGATAAGAAATGTTTTACCTCCACCACTACCACTGATGTGTCTAAGAATCGACTGTAGCACATTCTAACATTATTTCCACATTTCAATATGCAAGGTCAAATATCAAATTCAATGGTAAAAGTCATTTGCAACTATTGTTTGGACGGGATCGAACCCAAAACCACATTGTTTTGAATGGATTAAATGAGAGAAAAGGAATGATTGAAGGCTTTCGCGGTCTTACCTTCCAAGGGTTCTAGTGGTGCCTAAGTTCATTCAAATGGCCACTAATCTTTCCTCTAACTTGGGTATATGTGTTGCTAGTGAATCGTAAGATCTGAATTCTTGCCTTATCGATCTCTTCTCTGGCAATATTGTCATTTAATTCCGTTGTAGTATTTTCCCAACTATTTAATTTGTCAATCCAAGGTTTGTAGGATTACGAAGCACACACACTATATATGTAGGACTGAAGTAGAAGTAATCTAATCTAAATTGTTGAAATGAAACTAATCTAGGAAAGTAGGAAACATTAATCTAGGAAAGTAGGAAATTGCATAAAGGAAAGGCAATACAACATGTGAAGAGTTAACGGCAAATAACATATGTGAGCTCACACAATAAAGCTATCTTGAATTACATAACAATAATCAAATGACAATCATGAAATAATAACAATGAAAGAATATGAATCAAAGCTAAGAATCCCTTTCTCTCTTGAATCCTAATGACTACTCTGATTCTAATTACATCCTAATTGAATTCTCATGAAGAGAGAGCACTCTCTTTTATACATGAGAGCCTTGAAGATAAGGTAACCATATCATTATTACAGATCCACTATTCTCTCAACCTATTTTCCATTATTACAAAATATAATCCCTTTAAATCCTCACACATGTCTCTCATATATCTTAGATAAGATATTCCAACCAAATCTCCATGATCTTCTCCTTGGAATGGGATTGAATTATCTCCTCAAATATTGAAATGGTGGAGGAAGTATTCGAGAAGCCCTTTGAATTAATCCTTCATATATTCCTACACATTACAAAGCTCACACATATTTGAGATATATATGAAAACATGTTGATTTTCTAACATTTAATCACAAATTCCTTTTAAATACTAAAATGAATAAAGTGGAGAACAATAAGGTGAAACCCAAGTATATTTATGGAAACGATATTGTGAAAGGTTAATGGGGCGATGCAATGTGAAGAATGATGAAGGGAAAGGTGGATGAGAATAGGACATTTCTGAGCCCCAACATTGAATGCCTTTATTTAATTAGATTTTCAAGGATTATGTCAAACCCTTTATAACAGTTTCCTTGAAGTGCGCTATTTGATTTTAAACTTGGTGTTGCAAACTGGCACTACAAATTGGCATTGGAAACTGGCGCTACAAATTGTTCAAACTCATTTGTTGACAACATTCAAATCCATTTCTATGGCACCCTAAATTTTTCTCACTAGTCCATATTGTTATATTGACATCACTTTATATTTTCCTCTACAAATAAGCCACCTTTCCCACTGAATACCTCAGCGTTGCAAACTAATTTATTTTACTCTGCATCACTAGCGTGCATTGTGAACCCTTTGTTCCAGAATTGTTGAAGCCCTCATCTTTTGCATCCATTTGAAACTTAGCCTTAACCAATTGAATGATACCCCTATCAAACAGGAGGAATATGGTTATTCAATTTTATAACCAAGATTAATTTGAATGCACCTTTGGCACTGCAAACTAAGTTTTGTATGCATTTACAAATTTTTGGTGATGGTTATGAATTTTGAACTATAGCTAGAAGTTTTGGTGTTTTCCCTCCAATTATATATCAAGATAATTAAGTTTTTCTACATGTATGGACTCTTGGTATAAGTTTTGAGGTGTTGAAACTTTGGAAAAAGTGAAACAAGATGCTACAAGAAAATTCACAGTGCCTAGACTCACTCACGTTGTGAACTGGTAATTTGGGACAGTTTGTAGTGATTAACACACAATAGAGTCATGTTTTGATCGTAACTTTTGAATGCCAATTCGGGTTCTTCTTAAATTTTGTGTGGATAAGAACCATATTCACATAGACTTAATGAAATAAAATCATCCTAACCCAGTTCGTAGTTTGCAAGAAAAGTCAAAATCATCAACTACAACAAAGTTCACAGTGCATGATGTCAAAGGCACCATGAAATCTAAGTCTGAAAAATCCGAGCTATGGGAAGGATGTCAGTTGCCACATAAGGTTTTAATGGTTTCCTAGGGGTTATTTGGACATGAGGGATATGTGTTCCATCTCGAGATCAAGCCGCATGACCTGTTTCAAAATTCATTTATCACAATAGACAAGATCTCAAAAAATAGGAATTTGTTTTTCTTGGAATCTTTTGTAACAGAGTCCTAAATGGAGGAGAATCCTATGTAGCTCCTTGGTTTCAAACTTCTTATAGTAGAGAGAGATAATTCATTATATATGTATTGGATTTTGATAAGGAAAGGGTTTTATTCATGATCCAAGAGAGGAGAGAGCCAGAGGAGAAGATTAGCTGCTCATTTGTAATACTAAGGAGGTGTTGTAATTAGCATTTCTTCCATTAAAGATTCATGAGATTTGTTTATCATCTTGTCTTCTTTGTTTTCCTATTTATTTTTATCTTTTTCATTGAATATATTGTAAGTTTTGAGGATCAAAGTTTTCCTTTGATTAATTGATCCCTAAGAAGAAAAGCATATGCTATAGATGGCATGTTAATCATTGTTTTTGTTGAAGCATTTTTCAATATATTCTACAGAGAGGATCTGTGTTTAGTATACATTCTTATTTTTGTTCACTTATTTATTCTAATCATCATCATATAATATTTTAACCTAATGTTTATCTTGATTTCCTTCAATATGTAAAGTGGTGTACAAATATCCCTACACTAATTCAACCCCCCCTCTAAGTGTGGTCGGTGTGTCGATCAGATCCAAACCAACTTCTTCTCAAACAAGATATTTAGATGAGAGTCCATCCACTAAATTTTATTTCTCATAGTTCGATGTCCTTAGGAATTCTAGTGTGCCCTCCTCGGGGCTTTGAACATGTATATTACTCGGATATTTCAAAATAAAATGCATTCCCTCCTAAGGGTGTCAAGGGAATTCTTTATGCATCCATGCTACAAGGGACTCTAAGCGCAACACCCATTACAAGAAAAACATCCATGGTGAATGAAAATTATACAGTCGTGACAAGATCCATCCACATAGGATTCCTCTTCCAATGTCATAACTGCAATTCAATATTTAGTGATGGCTCTCCATGAGCTACTTTGTCTTTAATACCGTCGTGCTCCAACACACATGGAACTCCATACATGCTTCTAATAACCTAATTTTTTAGGATAAATGAATAGTGAGATTGTCGAATCTTGACTTCCCAGTATTTCAACATACTTATACACATGTCTTGATATTATCAATGGCATGAAACTTCAAATAACCAATATGAAAATGGAATTTATTTCATATACATGGTGGGAAACTCAGTCGAAGAATTTTTTCTTGGTCATTGAAATAGGTGATATGGTCGACCTAGTGCCAACGAACAACAAGATATCATGAAGTTTGGATGCAAGTAGAAAACAAATGGAAGACAATGTTCAAGGCCAAGTTTAGGATTTTCAAGTACATGGTAATTCCATTTGGGATAACAAATGCACCAACCACATTCATCAGGATAATTAATGACATATTTAGACTCGACCTAGTTAAATTTGTAGTTATTTATCTATGTTTGCAGGTTGCCTGAGTTGCTATGAGAACATAAGTTGTAGGTGAAGGAAAAAAAGTCCTTTTTTTGAAAAATGTTTTTCCAATATTTTGGCTTCATATTGGATGCATAAGGTGTGCACCCTAATTCCTCTCAAGTGCAGTATTTGGCACAATGTAAAACTCCATAAAATGCAAATAACCTCAAAACCTTCATGGGGGGCATCAAGTTATTTAGGAAATTTGTCTCCCACTTCTCATAGTTGTCTCGCCCTATGCATCAGTTGTCACATCAAGAAAAAATTGTGTGAATATAAAGGTTGAGCACCATTTTTTGATACTGAAGACCACATTGTGTTCATCTTGTGTTCTAAGGCTTCAATACATGAATGAATGCTTTAATATTGAGATATATGCCTCTCAATTCACCTTTTGGTAAGTACTTAAATGATGATGTCATTTGTTAGTACATCATTATGACATGATTACAAAGGCCAAAGTCAACTACAACACATATGGTAAGGAATTATACATATTGGTGTAGGAAATCAAGTGGTGGTGCCACTACATTCTAGGCAAAGAGACCATCCTCCACACAGATCATCACCGAATCATCTTCATCAATTCATAGATTAAGATGAAAGAAAAATTCAATTTATAGTGGGAAACGTATATTAAACAATTCCACTTGGTCATTCAATATAGCAAGGATACCTCCAACAACATGAAATCTTTGTTAAGTCATCCCCCAATGTAGGTTCTACACATTTAGAGGTGCATTGTGCATCTTATGACACATGGAAAGACATGTATGATACATGTCCCTGATTTGGTGAAGTCTGGTGATCTTTGAATCAACATACCTTCATCAACCATACTCCATTTATTGACTACATGATCATTGAAGTTTCGCTCTACAAAATCAATCGGTTATGTGTGTTGCAAACAAACTATCATCTCATTTTCATCTGCAAAGCACATGACTCTTCATGCAGGGTGAGTTTCGTCACACCCAATACCATTCTCAATCTCCAACACCATGTCTATTGGCTTGCACTGTTGAAACAAGTTGAAACATTGAACTACACCTACTCTCTATGTTCTCAAGGTAAGCCATCTAGCCATCGGCATGGTATGTCCCAACCTCTACACATTCCTTTTTGTCTAAGTGAATCCATTTCCATGGAATTTCTCTATTTTCTCCCTAAAAATTTCTGCAAGTATTATCTTATTTGGGTCATAATGTGTCATTTATCTAAGATGGATATGCTTATACCCTATCATAAAACTACCACTACTATGCATATTGTTGACCTATGTTTCCATCATGTGTGGCCTCATTTAAGATTACTCGGTACTATAATTTATTATCATGACTCTCACTTCCTCAGTACCTTCTTTCATACTCTATTGTCATTGTTGGGATGCCAACTTAATTTTTCAACTACATTTTACCCCCAGATGAACAACCAAATAGAGTTTGTCAATTGTAATCTGGTCCACTCTCTTCACAACTAATTTTCAAAAAATAAGTAGTGGGACTCTTACCTACACCTCATTCAACAAAGTTATAATCAAGCAACTCACTCCTCCATGGAATTCTCTTCGTTCGAGTTTTTTCTATGATTTCATCCAAGTGTTCCCTTGGAGTTTCCCCTCAGTCTCACATCCCGAAGGTCTACATGCTAACAACAAGAGCATCAATCATCAGATAGCTTCATTCAAAACATAGCATAGTGACATTCACAAGTAGTAGAGGCCTTACAAGTAGCATAAGAGCACGCCAAATAGAGGCACGATAAATGGAACACACCCTTGGTATTTATACCTAGCGATTAATTATGTCTCCTTCTAGAAAATCATTGCTTATGAGGACACTACCATAATATCCACCTACTACACTATTGTCCATACATAGTTTTCAAAATAGTTGTTGAGAATGCTTATCGCCTATACTTTCCACCAAAAAATGGCATCCATGATGTGCTCAATGTAAACAATATCAAGATGTTTGATCCATTGCTCCTTGAGGAAACATTTACCCTACATCATTCAGAGGAAAATATCTAATATTTTCAAAGTTTCCTATGCTTACAGACACAATTCTGGACTCTAGGACTCAAAATACTCATCAATAACAATATATTTCTCATTTTGTGGGTCGCAAGGGAAAAAAACCTATGCAGACCAAGTCAATGTCTACAAAAACCTTGCAGTGTTCTTTCCCTCACTTATTGGCGGACGAAGGGACACTTTCAGATCTAAACAGGGAGAAATTGGACCACCAGGAATGACACACATATTTCTTCACTAGTTAGAATGAGGTTTTGTAGCAGTTCGTTGATAGTTTCTACTGTAAACTACCCTCACTGGTATAGATGAGTAGAGAGATTACCAATAAAGAATAAGCAGGTCAGTTGCGTTAGTTAGTTATTTAATGAACAATCCTCATCGGTCCAGTTACATAGGGACTTCCATAATTTCTATTAGGATGTAAGTTTATGTCAGTAAGTCAAATTGTAAATAGCTCTATCCAGTCGCACTGTGTAGAGCACTCCAGAAATAAAGAAAAAACTTCCTTATTTCTACTGAGGAAATGTCGCCCTGTGTAATAAAAGGGCACCCTCTTTTGCTAAATATAATGACGATCATTTTTTGTTACACCCAACGTTTTATCTATTCCTCCTTGCATATTTTTACTATGTAGCGCTCTTAGTTTTTTTTTCTAGTCTATTGTATTGCTCCATTTTTAGTTTTTGCAGATTGAATTGTGGATCAATTGTTTTTCAATCACAATCCAAAATAAACAATTTCATAAAATTAAAGTTAAACATTATATGCAAAATAAAAATTTAAATGATTGATACATCTCAAATTTAATTAAAAAAAAAAAAGTCATTAGCATACTCATAGTACATTTTATAAGTCAAACAACAACGACATCAACATGATATATAAAAACATAATATACATGATCCATATACATAGAAAATACACATATCAATATACTTATCAAATATACATATTTTCAAAATAAATAAGCATGTCATCTATACATCTCAATTCAAATTTAAAACAATCAATATACATGTTAAGAACCATTACTAGCTAGGTTCACCACCAATGGTAGAGGAACCAATGACTCCTTTTCTACTAGATCCAGAGGGTTTATCAAAAATCATGCCAAATAACCATGATGGAAGTGAAGGAGAAGGACGATCAATGGATGGTATGACTGGTGACACATGTGAGGAGGAGGAGGATTGGTGAAATATGGTGTAGTTGGTGACACATGTGGAGGAGGAGGATTAGTGGATGGTGCAGCTGGTGACACATGTGGATGAGGAGGACAAATAGTTGGTGGATGGCCCGATATTGGTTGATATAGTAGAGAACTGGCTGGTGCAGGATCATGAGCATCATCCTTAAACAACGATCCATATTTACTGGAATGATGCATAAGTTACAATATGCCATGAGGAAGGGTTGACCATATCATAGATAAATATAGAAATCATGAAGATGGGTGTCTATTTTGCTTGTTTTATGAGAAAACAAATATTTTTTCACAAGTTCTTCAAATTTCGGCATACAAAAGTATTTTTTTATTTAGAATTTCACTTTACAGTAAAAAAAAACTTGTGAAGAATTTTGTTATCTTTCCAATGACTATTTTTCAAATTTTACATATTGAGACTTGATATGTCAATTTGAAAATTGTTTAACAATGTATTCTTAAAACACGAACAGTATGATAATTAGTTTTCCCCCCCCCCCCGCCCAAAAATTACATCTATTATTAAACTTGTTTTTTAACAAACGAATTATACTGCAACAATCTACAGAGACACTATTTTATTATGACTATAATTTTGAATCTAACGAATGAATATTATAATTTCTAGAAGTTTTTGAAGTTTTTCTTTTTCCAAAAGAAAAATATTACAAATTTATATAGAGTATAAATTGTGTTACAATCACAGAGTAGATCCTGGGTGAACTTAAAATTTGCACAAAAGGAAGAGTATAACTAGTTCTGGATACAAAATCCAAAATATCAACAAAATTGAAGAACAAGTACTGCATCTACGAGCCTGGAAAGGGCAAAAAATTCTGAGCTGAGGAAATAGCAATTTACTCCAATTGATCTCGTCCTTCTCAAAATTCAAATATATTTAGGAACATAATGGGACTTTCTTCCCCATTTTAACAGTCATAAACCGACAACCTACCTTCGATTTCTTTAAGCGCTCTCTTTGAAAGAGAATCAACCTCCTTATTATGTTCCTTATAAATATGCTGGAATATGATATCATTAAATTGTTTTGCTAAATCCTTAGTTTTTTGTTTCTAGCATTCAAGATTTGGCGAATGGAGGTTACCCTTAAGATTTATCCATTCTATAATCACTTTTAAATCCCCCAACACTTGTAAATTTTTTATCGACCAGAGTGAAGCCAAGGTGAGTGTTTCCCATAATCCTATGAGCTTCGCCTTTGTATTTGTTCGAGCTTCACAATTTATGAACCATTTAGTAATCCTTGATGAATGAGTGTTGAAAAATCCACCCGCTCCGCAGCAATTACCATTTGACAGGTATGAACCATCAAAGCAATCTATAGTGAGGCCCTCAACCTGTGTTATCTCACAAAATCTGTTAGGGAAGAACTTTTGGATAGCAGGTTTCCAGGAGAAAGAGTTCACAATCCTATGAACCACACCAAAAATAGAGGGGGATCGATCTTCAAAAATCACATTGTTTCTCTCAATCCATAAATTCCAGCAGGCAAGGGAAACCAAGTTGACAGGGGAATTTTTATCATTTGACCATACCTTGAAACAATTCGAGACTATGGATCCAATCCACTAGATTCTTAGAAAAAAGTGATGATGCAGTCGTATCCACATTGCCTTTGTAAAGTTGCAATATAATAATAAGTGATTGATCTTTTCAGAGGAACAGTTACAAATTTTACACACTCTCGGACCGATCCAAACTTTCTTTTGGAGCGCCTCCCAGGTAAGGACCTTTTATTTAGCAACCAACCAAATGAATAGATTTACTTTGAGTTTCATAGTCCATTTCCACAACCTAAAAATCCAAGTGTTGTCACTGCAAAAATTGAGCGGTTGAAGAAGAGAAGTGTAGAGGTTTTTAACTGAAATGACACCTCAGGCGTCCCCTCCCTCACACATAAAAGAATCAGTTTCATCATTAAGAAATATGCCCGCGCTCTTTACAGAAAGGAAAAAATGGTTCCATTCACTAGTGGCCTCTCCACTAATTCCCAGCATCTCATAACTCAGCCACCTATCCAGAAAAGGGATATTTCCGGTCAGGACTCTTGCTTGAGCAAGCCACCATATATTTGAGTGTTGTAAATGGAGAAGCAGAGGATCTAAAAGTAATTATCATCCCTCCAGCCCAATTATTTTGTCCCTCCCAATATAAATTTGAGTTCCTGAACTAGGATTCCAACGAAGCCAATGAAGGATCACATAAAAAGTTCTCGTCAGACCATTCCAAAAGATGGATACTCTTTGTTGAAGATGAGAATACCTGTGAATCCAAGAAGAAAATTGATAGTCACCCAAGTATTTATCGATGATGATACGATTCCATATTTTATCATGTGTAAGCGCCCTCCATAAGGTGTTTTCCAATAAAGAATTATTGAAATAAGTAAAAATTTTGAGCCCCCAACCCCCTACCTTCTTTGGTCTTGACATGATATCCCATCTACAAAGATGGAAACGATGCTTTTCATTTTTCCCACTCCATAGGAAGGCAAAGGAAATCTTGTGCAAATTGGAAAGGATGTTACACGGGATCCTCTCCATTGACATCTAGAAAACATAAAGACTCTCCAGAACAGATTTGACCAAAACAAAACGCCCTCCAAGCGAAAGCCACTTATTACACCACATCTCGATTTTCCATTCAAATTTAGCCACCAGCCAGCCCCAATCTTCAGATTTAGATACACCCAGTTTGATTTAATAACCAAGGTAATTAAATCCCATGCTCAAGTCAATAAAGGTAAATGGAATTGAAGCTTTTAAAATACAAAGCTCGGCTTCCTCAAGTCCCCAAAAATGAGCAGTGGATTTTGTAAAATTTATGCAAAGACCCGAAGCAAAACAAAAAGCCTGTAGAATGTCTAATATCACTTTCCACTCCAAAGGATATGCCTTTGACATTAGGATAACATCATCCATGAACATTAAATGAATAATTTTTAATATCTTTAAAACCTTTATACCTGAAATTTGATGTTCAAAGATACTTTTTGATAGCATCAGGCCGAGCCCTTCCATTATCATAATAAACAGGTACAGAGAAAGAGGGAATCCCTAGTGGAGCCCTCTCCCACTCTTGAAATACTTTGTCTCCTCACCATTAATCAACACAACAAAATTTTTAGTAGTAACACAACACATAATCCAATCAGTCAGCCTAATTCCAAAGCCCATTGTGAGCAAGATCAGCCTTAACTACTCCCAATCAATGTTGTCATAGGATTTTTTGAGATTCAACTTTAGCACCAATGACTTTAGCTTTTTGTTTTTTATGTTGTGAAGGATTTCATGAGCCACCCCAATTGCATATTGAATTCTCTTGCCCTTAAGGAACCCCAACTGTTTTGCAGAGAGGCACCTTGCTAAAATAGGCTTAATTCGATATGAAAGAATTTTTGAGATCGTCTTATAAATAAGGTTACAAAGAGAGATTGGACGATAATCTTCAAAGGAGGCTGGATTATTTACTTTTGGGATCAAGGCTAAGAAAGTGGAATTTAAACCTCCACAAATGTTACCTTTTTTTCATGAATCCTCCATCATCTCAATAAGGTCAACTCCCACAAGATCAAAGAAGAATAAAAAAAACTCATAAGTCCACCCATCAGGGCCTGGGATTCTCTCCTTTTTAAAATTTTCTAGAACCACTTTTAATTCCAACAAAGTGACAGGTTTGAAAAGAGTATCTTCTTCCACCTCAGTTACCATTTTGGGACAAAGACTAGAAATACAGATTACCTCATTTCAGTTGGAATGTTTAGTGTCTTTGAAAACCTTATTGAAATAATTGACTGTTTCCTCTTTAATCGCCTCCTATTCTGATAGGATGACTCCATCTTCAATTGTAATTTCCCAAACATGCTTACTATTTCTATTAACACTGGCCAATTTGTGGAAAAACATAGTGTTTGAATCACCACTCTTCATCCACGTAGCTCTTCTACGCAATCTCCAAACATTCTCTTCCTTACAAAGAAGTGTATTTTGACTATCTTCCAGCTCACGCAGGAATCTAATCTCTTCTGTGGATAAAGAAATTTCATCATATTTTGAAATGAGAATTTCAATTTTAGATTCCATGTTTTTCATTAAAAGTTTCTCTTTCTCCTTTAATTCTTTTAACCAAAATTTCGTCTGGGATTTGAGTAACTTAAATTTCGATACAACATGGTGTTGTACATTTCCTTCTTGCAAAAAACAAGGATCCTTCCAGACATTGTGAACCAACTTAATGAAATCGGGATTAAGTAGCCATTGGTCATTAAATTTGAAGGGAAANTTTATTTTACTCTGCATCACTAGCGTGCATTGTGAACCCTTTGTTCCAGAATTGTTGAAGCCCTCATCTTTTGCATCCATTTGAAACTTAGCCTTAACCAATTGAATGATACCCCTATCAAACAGGAGGAATATGGTTATTCAATTTTATAACCAAGATTAATTTGAATGCACCTTTGGCACTGCAAACTAAGTTTTGTATGCATTTACAAATTTTTGGTGATGGTTATGAATTTTGAACTATAGCTAGAAGTTTTGGTGTTTTCCCTCCAATTATATATCAAGATAATTAAGTTTTTCTACATGTATGGACTCTTGGTATAAGTTTTGAGGTGTTGAAACTTTGGAAAAAGTGAAACAAGATGCTACAAGAAAATTCACAGTGCCTAGACTCACTCACGTTGTGAACTGGTAATTTGGGACAGTTTGTAGTGATTAACACACAATAGAGTCATGTTTTGATCGTAACTTTTGAATGCCAATTCGGGTTCTTCTTAAATTTTGTGTGGATAAGAACCATATTCACATAGACTTAATGAAATAAAATCATCCTAACCCAGTTCGTAGTTTGCAAGAAAAGTCAAAATCATCAACTACAACAAAGTTCACAGTGCATGATGTCAAAGGCACCATGAAATCTAAGTCTGAAAAATCCGAGCTATGGGAAGGATGTCAGTTGCCACATAAGGTTTTAATGGTTTCCTAGGGGTTATTTGGACATGAGGGATATGTGTTCCATCTCGAGATCAAGCCGCATGACCTGTTTCAAAATTCATTTATCACAATAGACAAGATCTCAAAAAATAGGAATTTGTTTTTCTTGGAATCTTTTGTAACAGAGTCCTAAATGGAGGAGAATCCTATGTAGCTCCTTGGTTTCAAACTTCTTATAGTAGAGAGAGATAATTCATTATATATGTATTGGATTTTGATAAGGAAAGGGTTTTATTCATGATCCAAGAGAGGAGAGAGCCAGAGGAGAAGATTAGCTGCTCATTTGTAATACTAAGGAGGTGTTGTAATTAGCATTTCTTCCATTAAAGATTCATGAGATTTGTTTATCATCTTGTCTTCTTTGTTTTCCTATTTATTTTTATCTTTTTCATTGAATATATTGTAAGTTTTGAGGATCAAAGTTTTCCTTTGATTAATTGATCCCTAAGAAGAAAAGCATATGCTATAGATGGCATGTTAATCATTGTTTTTGTTGAAGCATTTTTCAATATATTCTACAGAGAGGATCTGTGTTTAGTATACATTCTTATTTTTGTTCACTTATTTATTCTAATCATCATCATATAATATTTTAACCTAATGTTTATCTTGATTTCCTTCAATATGTAAAGTGGTGTACAAATATCCCTACACTAATTCAACCCCCCCTCTAAGTGTGGTCGGTGTGTCGATCAGATCCAAACCAACTTCTTCTCAAACAAGATATTTAGATGAGAGTCCATCCACTAAATTTTATTTCTCATAGTTCGATGTCCTTAGGAATTCTAGTGTGCCCTCCTCGGGGCTTTGAACATGTATATTACTCGGATATTTCAAAATAAAATGCATTCCCTCCTAAGGGTGTCAAGGGAATTCTTTATGCATCCATGCTACAAGGGACTCTAAGCGCAACACCCATTACAAGAAAAACATCCATGGTGAATGAAAATTATACAGTCGTGACAAGATCCATCCACATAGGATTCCTCTTCCAATGTCATAACTGCAATTCAATATTTAGTGATGGCTCTCCATGAGCTACTTTGTCTTTAATACCGTCGTGCTCCAACACACATGGAACTCCATACATGCTTCTAATAACCTAATTTTTTAGGATAAATGAATAGTGAGATTGTCGAATCTTGACTTCCCAGTATTTCAACATACTTATACACATGTCTTGATATTATCAATGGCATGAAACTTCAAATAACCAATATGAAAATGGAATTTATTTCATATACATGGTGGGAAACTCAGTCGAAGAATTTTTTCTTGGTCATTGAAATAGGTGATATGGTCGACCTAGTGCCAACGAACAACAAGATATCATGAAGTTTGGATGCAAGTAGAAAACAAATGGAAGACAATGTTCAAGGCCAAGTTTAGGATTTTCAAGTACATGGTAATTCCATTTGGGATAACAAATGCACCAACCACATTCATCAGGATAATTAATGACATATTTAGACTCGACCTAGTTAAATTTGTAGTTATTTATCTATGTTTGCAGGTTGCCTGAGTTGCTATGAGAACATAAGTTGTAGGTGAAGGAAAAAAAGTCCTTTTTTTGAAAAATGTTTTTCCAATATTTTGGCTTCATATTGGATGCATAAGGTGTGCACCCTAATTCCTCTCAAGTGCAGTATTTGGCACAATGTAAAACTCCATAAAATGCAAATAACCTCAAAACCTTCATGGGGGGCATCAAGTTATTTAGGAAATTTGTCTCCCACTTCTCATAGTTGTCTCGCCCTATGCATCAGTTGTCACATCAAGAAAAAATTGTGTGAATATAAAGGTTGAGCACCATTTTTTGATACTGAAGACCACATTGTGTTCATCTTGTGTTCTAAGGCTTCAATACATGAATGAATGCTTTAATATTGAGATATATGCCTCTCAATTCACCTTTTGGTAAGTACTTAAATGATGATGTCATTTGTTAGTACATCATTATGACATGATTACAAAGGCCAAAGTCAACTACAACACATATGGTAAGGAATTATACATATTGGTGTAGGAAATCAAGTGGTGGTGCCACTACATTCTAGGCAAAGAGACCATCCTCCACACAGATCATCACCGAATCATCTTCATCAATTCATAGATTAAGATGAAAGAAAAATTCAATTTATAGTGGGAAACGTATATTAAACAATTCCACTTGGTCATTCAATATAGCAAGGATACCTCCAACAACATGAAATCTTTGTTAAGTCATCCCCCAATGTAGGTTCTACACATTTAGAGGTGCATTGTGCATCTTATGACACATGGAAAGACATGTATGATACATGTCCCTGATTTGGTGAAGTCTGGTGATCTTTGAATCAACATACCTTCATCAACCATACTCCATTTATTGACTACATGATCATTGAAGTTTCGCTCTACAAAATCAATCGGTTATGTGTGTTGCAAACAAACTATCATCTCATTTTCATCTGCAAAGCACATGACTCTTCATGCAGGGTGAGTTTCGTCACACCCAATACCATTCTCAATCTCCAACACCATGTCTATTGGCTTGCACTGTTGAAACAAGTTGAAACATTGAACTACACCTACTCTCTATGTTCTCAAGGTAAGCCATCTAGCCATCGGCATGGTATGTCCCAACCTCTACACATTCCTTTTTGTCTAAGTGAATCCATTTCCATGGAATTTCTCTATTTTCTCCCTAAAAATTTCTGCAAGTATTATCTTATTTGGGTCATAATGTGTCATTTATCTAAGATGGATATGCTTATACCCTATCATAAAACTACCACTACTATGCATATTGTTGACCTATGTTTCCATCATGTGTGGCCTCATTTAAGATTACTCGGTACTATAATTTATTATCATGACTCTCACTTCCTCAGTACCTTCTTTCATACTCTATTGTCATTGTTGGGATGCCAACTTAATTTTTCAACTACATTTTACCCCCAGATGAACAACCAAATAGAGTTTGTCAATTGTAATCTGGTCCACTCTCTTCACAACTAATTTTCAAAAAATAAGTAGTGGGACTCTTACCTACACCTCATTCAACAAAGTTATAATCAAGCAACTCACTCCTCCATGGAATTCTCTTCGTTCGAGTTTTTTCTATGATTTCATCCAAGTGTTCCCTTGGAGTTTCCCCTCAGTCTCACATCCCGAAGGTCTACATGCTAACAACAAGAGCATCAATCATCAGATAGCTTCATTCAAAACATAGCATAGTGACATTCACAAGTAGTAGAGGCCTTACAAGTAGCATAAGAGCACGCCAAATAGAGGCACGATAAATGGAACACACCCTTGGTATTTATACCTAGCGATTAATTATGTCTCCTTCTAGAAAATCATTGCTTATGAGGACACTACCATAATATCCACCTACTACACTATTGTCCATACATAGTTTTCAAAATAGTTGTTGAGAATGCTTATCGCCTATACTTTCCACCAAAAAATGGCATCCATGATGTGCTCAATGTAAACAATATCAAGATGTTTGATCCATTGCTCCTTGAGGAAACATTTACCCTACATCATTCAGAGGAAAATATCTAATATTTTCAAAGTTTCCTATGCTTACAGACACAATTCTGGACTCTAGGACTCAAAATACTCATCAATAACAATATATTTCTCATTTTGTGGGTCGCAAGGGAAAAAAACCTATGCAGACCAAGTCAATGTCTACAAAAACCTTGCAGTGTTCTTTCCCTCACTTATTGGCGGACGAAGGGACACTTTCAGATCTAAACAGGGAGAAATTGGACCACCAGGAATGACACACATATTTCTTCACTAGTTAGAATGAGGTTTTGTAGCAGTTCGTTGATAGTTTCTACTGTAAACTACCCTCACTGGTATAGATGAGTAGAGAGATTACCAATAAAGAATAAGCAGGTCAGTTGCGTTAGTTAGTTATTTAATGAACAATCCTCATCGGTCCAGTTACATAGGGACTTCCATAATTTCTATTAGGATGTAAGTTTATGTCAGTAAGTCAAATTGTAAATAGCTCTATCCAGTCGCACTGTGTAGAGCACTCCAGAAATAAAGAAAAAACTTCCTTATTTCTACTGAGGAAATGTCGCCCTGTGTAATAAAAGGGCACCCTCTTTTGCTAAATATAATGACGATCATTTTTTGTTACACCCAACGTTTTATCTATTCCTCCTTGCATATTTTTACTATGTAGCGCTCTTAGTTTTTTTTTCTAGTCTATTGTATTGCTCCATTTTTAGTTTTTGCAGATTGAATTGTGGATCAATTGTTTTTCAATCACAATCCAAAATAAACAATTTCATAAAATTAAAGTTAAACATTATATGCAAAATAAAAATTTAAATGATTGATACATCTCAAATTTAATTAAAAAAAAAAAAGTCATTAGCATACTCATAGTACATTTTATAAGTCAAACAACAACGACATCAACATGATATATAAAAACATAATATACATGATCCATATACATAGAAAATACACATATCAATATACTTATCAAATATACATATTTTCAAAATAAATAAGCATGTCATCTATACATCTCAATTCAAATTTAAAACAATCAATATACATGTTAAGAACCATTACTAGCTAGGTTCACCACCAATGGTAGAGGAACCAATGAATCCTTTTCTACTAGAGCCAGAGGGTTTATCAAAACTCATGCCAAATAACCATGATGGAAGTGAAGGAGAAGGACGATCAATGGATTGTATGACTGGTGACACATGTGAGGAGGAGGAGGATTGGTGAAATATGGTGTAGCTGGTGACACATGTGGAGGAGGAGGATTAGTGGATGGTGCAGCTGGTGACACATGTGGATGAGGAGGACAACTAGTTGGTGGATGGCCCAATATTGGTTGATATAGTAGAGACCTGGCTGGTGCAGGATCATGAGCATCATCCTTAAACAACGATCCATATTTACTGGAATGATGCATAAGTTACAATACGTCATGAGGAAGGGTTGACCATATCATAGATAAATATAGAAATCATGAAGATGGGTGTCTATTTTGCTTGTTTTATGAGAAAACAAATATTTTTCACAAGTTCTTCAACTTTCGGCATACAAAAGTATTTTTTTATTTAGAATTTCACTTTACAGTAAAAACAAAACTTGTAAAGAATTTTGTTATCTTTCCAATGACTATTTTTCAAATTTTATTTATTGAGACTTGATATGTCAATTTGAAAATTGTTTAACAATGTGTTCTTAAAACACGAACAG
>JZKD02S0247708.1:202480-221775 GCA_000966675.3 Picea glauca
ACATAAATAAAATAACATTACTAATCTAATATGCCCCAATTAAGGGGTAATAAATAACATTACTAATCTAATATGCCCCAATTAAGGGGTAATGAGCCAATATTAGGGATTAACACAAGCAGTCCATCAAGTCATCCATCCTTGGTAAAGGAAATCTATACCTGATGATGATTTTGTTTATAGCTCTCGAGTTTGTACACATTCTCCATCCACCATATTTTTTTGGACTTAACACTGTAGGTACAACACATGGACTCAAACTTTCTCTAACCAGTCCTTTGTCCATCAAATCCTAGACTTGCTTCTTAACTTCTTCATTTTCCTAAGACGTCAATCTGTACACTTCTTTGTTTGGTAAACTTTCTCCAAGTATAAGATCAAGGTGATGGATTATGCCTCTGATAGGTGGCAACGAACAAGGTAATTCGTCCACTATGATATCAGCAAACTCCTCCAGTAGTTCCTGAATTTCCTCAGGTAGATCATCTATCTTGGTAATAATTAAGATGACTCTAGGTTTTCTTACCACCACAAACTGCATGCCTTCGTATTTCTTGACTTCATCAAGAAGTTTGTTTCCACTCATGAGAAGTATGGTATTGTTCACTTCTTCTTTTACTTCTTTGTCTTTAACTAGTAGCAACATATGCATTCTACCATTCTTCTCCAAGGTGTAAGTGTTGTTTTTGCCATCATGAACAACATTCCTGTCATATTTCCATGGTCTCCCCAACAAAATATGACAGACATCCATGGGAATAAAATCACACAAAATTTCATCCTTATATCCCCATATCTTAAATTCAACTAGACATTGTTTAGTGACAGTTACTTGAATCCCTTTTGCAACCACGAGACTTTGTATGGGCTTGGATGTGCAACAGTCTCCAATTCCAGCTTCTCCACCATCTTCGTGGATATTAGATTATATGTGCTCCCACTGTCCACTATTAACTTGCATACCATGTATTTGGTTTTGCAAGCAGTCTGAAACATATTGTTTCTTTGGGCTAGGTTTTCTACCTCCTTCTCTGGATTCAAGAGAACTTTCTGGATCATCAAGGATCTTCCTCCCTCAACGTCTTCTACCTCAACATTCCACCCTTGAGCTTCGACAATGTGAGCTTCACCACCCTCTTTCTTCCTATATAGAAACTCATAGGATTTGTGTCCAATTTTTCCACATACAAAGAACTTCACTTCACCTCCTCTGCCTCTTCCTCTTCCTCTGGTTCGAGGAAAAGTATTTTGGTCAACATATTGTCTCCCTGTGAACTTACTCCTCTCTCCAATTGAGTTTGAGGTTGATTTTATTCCTCCTTTGACTTCTGGGTCTTGTCCTGGACAACTGCTTTGCCTTTGCTCTGACTTCGACCTCTGGCTCTTTGACCTTGATTTCGGGCCAATTTTTCTTCATCCTTAAAAGCCATTTGATAAGAATATTCTACGTTCCTTATCGTCATCATGCTCATATTATCTTGAATGTCATATCTCAGGCCATTCATGTATCTGGCAACCTTTTCATAATCACTCTCTCGATGACCTTCTCTGATGTTTATCTTGTAGAACTCTTCAGTGTATTCTTTCACTGTCATCATCTTTTGTCTCAAATTTTGCATCCTTCGAAACAAATCAATCTGGTAGTCTCTAGGTATAAACTTGGATTTCATTTTTGCAACCATTCTATCCCATATTTTGATTCTTTTTTTCCCTTTGCAATGTTGTCAGCCTACAGTTCATCCCACCACAGTGTTGCATGCCCTTTAAGTCTAGTAACAACATGTTTAAATTTCTTATCTTCCTCGACATCCTCATAGTGGAAGTATTTATCTAGAGCCCTAAAAAAATATAGTAGCCCTTCAATGTCTAAGTTTCCTTCATACATCGGAATGTCCATATTTTTTCTGGCTCTGATTCTTGCAACAAATCTGAATACAAGTTCTTCTGCAGCATTTTTTACTGCGACTTGTTTTTCATCTCCAGCCTCATTTTCGCTTTCATCTTCACTGACATATCCAATGTCAATTTTCTGTCTCTTTGTTGTTTCCATAGCATTCAATCGAGCACATCGTTATCTCATTTCCATTTCCACAGCTGGATCGAGCATTGGTCTCTCTCTCCTTCTTGGTGACATTGTTTCAATCTGTTCCCCGCAAAAAAAAAAAAAAAAAAGACGAAGGCTAGGCTCTGATACCACTCTAACGCAACACCCCCTACCTCGGTAGGTTCTGCACGACCTCCCAGTCTTAGGATTGTTCTAAAATTTCACCTGATTCAGATTGACACTTCGATTTCCCCACAGGAAATCCCACTAAAACACATGCACCAGTGTGTGTATTCCATAAGTCCTTATGAGTTATGTCTATGCAGACATACACAAGGTGTTAAATCTCACCCACGTGACCAAAAACTATGACCATGACATTTACCGAAAGGGTATTTCAGACTTTGTGACCTCACGAATCCTAATTTAAGTCCCCTTGACTCTTCAATATCCAAAACACAAAAGGGATAAAGGATCTTGAATCATCCCTTGACTTTTCTCTGATGTGACCTGTGATTAAAACCTGGGGCCCATCTTTTCGGCACTTCGGGAACTCATGTATTGGTGATTTGAAATGAAATGACTCCTTTCACATACTTATGAAACTGTGATAACCCCTCACCACAAATCAACGGCTCTAGGATCTCCTATGATCTGATGGTTCTAGTTCTTTCGAGACTTCACGAATCGACAATTCACGACTCTTGACTCTGAGTCACAACTTCCTCCACTTTCAAATTTTGAAATAGTGAAATTCAAGGACGTGATATAAATAACTCTAGTTGATCTGAGTCCCATGACCTCTATTCCTCCTGAGATTATGAGTGTTGAGAAACACTTGGCCTTAATATTCTCGCTGGTCTGTGAGATCCAACAACCCACAGTAAATCGACACTTCTTCTTGAAGCGATTCCACTGTCTGATTTAACTTTTCAAAGACTTCTGGCCAAATGTATTGGCATCCTCCCTCTTGAACTTAACTTCTGCAAGATGATTTTGACCTCCATCTCCCTTTGAACACTTCAACGTTTCTATCCCTTCTAAGATTTTTCTTGCAACCTCAAGGCTTCCAATGGGTTCCTATACGCACTCCTTGCGACATTCACAAATAACCTCTAGTTATTTGATCCTTCGATTCTGTGCACTTTGTGTGACAACAGTCTTTCAATCTTCCTCTTGGATTGTTAAAATCCAAGACCTAACCCAGCCTGCGCACACCTTGCACGACTCTGATTTAACCTTGCACTTCGGTTGATATGAGAACAACGGTATCTCTCTTGAGCTTTCTGAGATAAAAATCAGTGCTTCACCAACGCACACCTTGCGGGCATTCGTTGCAATCCTTGCAGGAATTCTCAGGAAGAAAAACACTTGAAACTCATCCTTCCTGTCTTACAGGCTTCATACATTTAACAAGAAATCATACAGATAACACAACATTCAAATAAATGCATAATCTGAGAAACAAAACAACTGTAAACATACCATTCAACAAATGTAAACAGTAAGCATAATAACACCATGAAAATTGAGTCAAAGCTTCATATATTAACTCAAGTGTTCTTGTAGATGGGTTCTTCTCTACAACTCTCTGCTACAACTCAACAACTTCCAAAATTCTCTATTTCTCTATATTAATGATACAAGCGAGGGTGTTTATTATTCCATTTTCCCTCCTACAGTTTTAACCATCAAATCATAAATTAAAAGCTACAACTACTTTATATTCAATACACATAAATTCCTCCATATCCGACATATGTGAGAAATGCTCAAGATCTTTTTACAATCCCCAAAACATAAATGTAAATATGTCTCCCAACTATTACATTAATTTCTCCTCATTTAATATTTAAAACATTTTCAAAATGTGCACTGGTGCATTTGCAACTGTCTTCCACCTTTGCACTTGTTTTGCTAGTTGCTTGTGATGCTACTGCATCATAAAGAAATAATTGTAATAAGGCTTAATACAAGTTTCAACCTACTATAAAGTTCCTTCACAAGAGAGTTTCTGTGGGGTTAGATAGAAACTTAAAAATGAAGTAGAAGCAAGGTAATGAGATGTCTTGTGAAGCTTATTGTAATGGGAACTCTACTCATCTAGTGGGGTCCTCCTTCATGATGCAAGTGAACATTTCTTTCATCAATAAAGGTAGTACTGCTTGTGTAATTTTGGTTCCCATGCAATTGCCTATTTGAATTTTTGTTCGAGATCTTTGTTTGACAGTTGGGCGATTTCTGTCAAAAATAGTGTTAGCACTCTGTAATTTGCCCAAGCTTGTGGAGGCAATCACAGAAGAAACATCAAAAACACTTCAATTCTTGGTTCTATCCCTCCAATACTCAGAGAGGGATATCCCTGTCTTATATATCTTTGTTTGAGTATGGATCTTAGGCCAATTATGCAGGACAATAGGTTTGTTTATGGATTTTTAGTTGGTTTGGTTCAGACATGGAAAAGGACCATTGGGAAAAATGGATTCAAAGATAAAAGATGATTTTTGAATGAATAACTGAGACAAAATGTGACCAGGCAGGATAATCATACCAGTGGATCTTTTGAGCTTATAAAATAGAAAAGAACAAAAGACTGAAATTCATTTCAAATGTAGAGCAGAGTATATTTGAATTCAACTTTTAAAACTAGGAAGAAAACATAAATATTGTTTTGATCCAGCATAGGGTGTTAAGAACAAATCCTGCACATTATATTCTTATAGACAATACAAAAAGAAAGAGCATGCGAAAAAGGAAAATGACAAATTACATCAGGAGAAACTTCACCACTTAAGCACAACACAGGAATCTAGAAATATAGTGCCTTCTATTCATTCATAAAGTCATTTACAGATTTGAAACATTTCCACAATGGATGGAACATTCCCAAGATAGCCCTTTATGTTATCCTAACCCCCTTTCATTATTAAAAGTCATAGGCTTTATATCCCTTACATAACAGTTCAATATCCTATAAAAATAGATCTGAAATACTTAAAGTAGAATAAAATCAAAACTAGTATGATATGTCAAATCTAGTCCTGATTTAAGGGTCAACCCTTATCAACTTGATCTGCAACAAAATTTGACAGCATTCAACACTCTCTGATATATTCAATAACTTTCCAAGTGATGACAAGGCATTTCAAATCCTGTTTTGACAAATAAGGAATTCTTTATCCAAAATTTAGAAGCCACTTAACTTTCTTTTCTTGGCATCTACCTCAAAAACTGAGAAGTGATGATGATCTGTATCTTTTAGATTTTTATCTTTTATTTGGAACCCCTTCCAAATGATCTAGACACCAAAATCTTTGATCTGAGAAACAAGATGAACACTCTGTCATTTTCTATGCTTTCGGTGGCTTACAGTTATAAAACAAAGTAGGATTAGCTGCCAAAAATAGATCTTTTAGCAACTAACAACGCTTTGAGGAAAACAAATAAGCTGTCGAAAATCCTGAGTTTTTCACAACTGTTCAAAACTGCAAAAATGGATTTTCTTCTGTCTACCTATTCTTTAGGATCTTCATTTAGGTCCTCAGCCACTTCAGCTAGGGATTCTAACTCAGGATGTGCTCTTGGTTTCATATTTTTAAGCCTTAGTCTGATCCTTAAACCTCTAACAATTTTAAGAAACTTACGATTCTCCTTGAGGGATTTTTTATTCCTCTTTTGTTCCTTTACATGCATTTTAGCTATCCTTTTAAAACAATCTCTTACCTCATCTGATGTGTTTCTTATAGTCTGGTTTTGGGATTTAATGACCCTGTCAAGCAACTTCATCTCTGATATCTCTTCTTGAATCTTTTCAATCTTTGATGATTTGCTGGCCTTAATGTGCCTGCTTGTGAATGTTTCAGAAATCTCTAGGTCTGGTACCTCTAGTGAAAAAGGTTCTTCTTAAAATGTAGTTTGATTAGGAACCTCTCCTTCTACTAACTCTAAATCCTCCTCTGAATTTTTATAAGGAAGATTCAAAACGTTTTTATTAGAGGCACTAGTTTTCCCTTCTATTGCTTGGCTGAAATTAAGCATATTTTTGGCTTTCTTGGACTTGGAAGAAGAAGCTGGCTCCTTTGCAATTACTGGGGAAATGACTCTTCTTTTCCTTTTACATCTCTATGGTGTTCAAGACTTAGTGGATGATTTTTTTTTTGTCTTTGGGTTGGGGTTCTGGTTCCAATTCACCCCAGAAAAGAAGATACTTGCAACTCTTATCCCTCCTTTGCAACTCTTCAAGCACTATAAGCTTAATGAGGCTATGATGGGAGAGCCTAATATGCACCTCTCTAGGTTTGGCCTAGACCTGGTGTGTCATTTTTGTCAAGCTTCTATGAAGGTACAAGGGTAGATTCAAAGGGAATCTACCTGTAAAATGGTTCATAATCTTGAAATGGTAGAACATTACTCCACCATATTTTCCTTCATATGTGATGTATACTTGAATTTCTTTAAGAAAATGTTTCCACTTTTCTTCCAATAAGGATCTAGGGATATCTTTCTTCGAAGTGATACATTTGTGTTCAGGTTTGAGATAAGACCTGAATTCAATGTCTTTAGTGGTGGTTGATTTGAACCATATTTCACCAATCCTAGGCATCTTTATTGTTACTACAACAATGGCTTCATTAACTTGTACCTCAGTTGTTCCAACTCTTGCCTTGGCTCCATCAAAGGTCAATGCAAATGCCTCATCCATACCTTGATGAAATCCTTGGAGTTTTTCACAAAATCTATAGCAGCCAGCATCTATGAACATCTGGAAAATCTCAAGGTGAGATTCCAGATATGTTATGTCATTAATATCCTTCCTGAGCATAGCTCCTCCCTTCCTCATCTGCAAAACAAATATCAACACCTGCAATACAATGGAATTGGTTTTGGGGAGACAGAGTGGAGTTGATAGAGAGAAAATTGAAAATTGGGTGAAAGAAGGATGTGTGGTATGGGGAACAGATTGGATGAGAATTTTTATAACAAACCACTAATATAGAATGAAAATTAGATCATAATGACGACTGCATCATTTGATCACGACAAACACCATCTGATAGATCGGTAAAAATGAATGATACGATCTTATGGTCATCGAATCTACTAGATTAGGGTTAAATATATCTCACTAAATAATCATATCAGACAAACAATCACTTGCTAGATCATATCATGATCTAACTTCAGTCAATTTCGATAGCACTTGAGATGATCATGGTGCATGTACTACCGAAGTTTCAAGAGTCCAAGGGGACATGCTGACCGTTGGAAATATTTTGTTCTTTCAACATCTTAGAGAGCATCACACATGCCATTTTAGCTGTTGAAAGTGATAGCTTTCGACCCCTTAGAATTCTTTGAAAAATGGCCTTTAGCTGTCGAAAGTGAAAATTGAGAGTTTTTTCTAAATAAAAGTACAGACTCATCATTTCTTGGAAAGGTGAGTCTAAAACCCATCTTAAAGACATTTAACTCAAGAATAACATAAAATCTTTCATCTAATGATCCATCCTATCACCTAGTGACCATAACTTGTGAAAAATTTACTTCAAGAGACAACAACACCAACAAGCTAGGAACTCCATCAAGAGACCCACCAATCATATATGAATCATCAAGACTCCTATCAATATAGCACACTAACAAATAGAAATTCCATTTGGCTTCCTTCTTTTTCCATATGTCTTCGAAACTTAATGAGGAGGAGCATTTAACTTCTGATAATCATTATATTTAATTTGATAGCATTCCCAAATGTTCTGGAACTCGAAAAACATGATCTGGGAAGAAAGAATTAAATTCTTGACTCTTCAACACATTCAACGGCTCATAGGTATTGCGTTTCTCCCTTTAGCCAACGAAAGTCAGAGCATTCGACGACTCAAAACATTGTCAAATTTGCCACTTAGCCGCCGAAAAACCTAAAATAAACTTAGGTTTAATTTAAGAAGAAAATCGATTTATACATTGAAATACCATCTTTAAGAGATTGTCTCTAAGCCTTTAAATCTGAAGAAATTGAAAATGATTCTTCTTCTTAATGCTCGTCTTATCATCTGATTTGGAAATCATTAGCAAGTTATTTTTTATCGCTAACATAGTGTATCATTTATCATTACCATGCCAAGGAATTGCTCACCATCTTTGATTGGTTGTATCCAAATTAATTTTCTTTACATCATCATTTTTTATGAGAATTAAAGTTGCCTTTATGCTTCTTATGTCATGATTTATTTTCCTCCCCAAATTCTTTCTTCCACTTCTATCAATTTTGTTCCTCAATTTTGACAACATAATAGTAGGTGGATCGCAACAAAGAGATTATTAGAAGATTTGTTTATGTTTGGATGTTTATGTGTAGGTAAATGTGTTGTTTTAGAACCAAGTGTCATTTAGATTCCCAAATAGCCAGTGTTGTATGTTGGATATGAAATGCATTGGTTTCATTCTTTGTTCCTTATTTTTTTCTAGCCGATTTTAGGTTTCATGCTTTGTCCCTTATTTTTTCTGAACATGTTGTATAACTTTCATTACAAATATCTAAATATATACCAAATTATCTGAATAGATTTGTATATTGTACTTATAATGTTTCAATGGATTTGTTGTAATAGGTAATTACAATGTCAACTCCAGATGAGAAAAAGAGAGTTTGTTATGTTAAAGCGGAAAATGGTTATTCATGGTGATGGGAAATGTTACTACCCTTGTTGTGAATGCAGGGGTTTTAATGGAAGAAGACTACCTTTAAAAATAGTTGAAAAACATTGTAGGGAGAATGGGAACGTTGAAGGGGGAAATGAATATCGTCCCATGGTAAGTAATTAGTTATTATAGATCTTTAAGGGTATTACACATTAGTTGTTTTTTTTTAATTTATCTTTCAAAATAATATTTGTGATATACTCTAACTGCATTTTATTTCTTATATTTTTTTTATTAATGAAAAATCATCCTAATAATGTGATGTCGCCTAGAAGGAGATGTTTTCATAGAGATAATACTGAAGAACAAGCTGAACTTAATCGTGTGGATAATGATGATCATGTTATTCCTATGGAAAATGATGATATTAATAATACAGTTGATGATGATGGAACAAATAGATTGATCCATGAAATTTATAATGCTCCAATGGATGATGATGTCAACTTGGAGGAGGACGACTTGCAAGATGAGAATGATGCAAATGATGAAAATGATGAGGACAATTATGATGAATATATTTTTGATAAACCTATCCTTCAAAATGCCACTAAATCCCTATATGAAGTCACAAAAAAAAGTGTTCTCTTTGCTGTAATGTTGTTGGCCAACTTGAAGGTATCAAATGGTTTTTCAAACACATGTGTGACACAGATCCTAAGGTAAGCAACATAATTTTAGATTTTTATGAAATTTTCAACTTTTATTTTATTTTATTTTCAGTGTCAATTGATTTCTAAATTAAGGATGCAATATTTATAATGATTAATATAATTTTCATTATTGATTTTTTTTTTTGTATATTGTTGTTGTAGGTTGATAGGTGAATATTTCTTATCATCACCAAATAAGTTGCCTCGCACATACTGAGAATTATTTGCCATTCTAAAAGAAATTGGAATGGAATATCAGGCTATTTATGCATGCCCCAATGATCACATCATATATTATAGATAATATGCATATGAATTGAATTGTCCTCAATGTCAAATCAATAGATATCGAACTGATCAGTTAACAAAAAAGGTTCCTCACAAGGTTCTTTGTTATATTCCCATAATTCCATGCTTGCAGCGACTATTTAGATGTTGGAGCATAGCACGGTTTATGGATTACCATGCACGAAATAGAACTGAAGATGATGTTCTTGGAATGCCTGCAAATGGTTCTTTATATAAAAGTATCGAAGAGAGATGGCCAATTTTTAAAGAAGAACCTCTTAATGTTAGGATTTCATTGGCAGTTGATAGTGTAAATCCATTTGGTGAGCTCAATTCTATCTACTCGATGTGGCTTGTTTTTGTCATAAACAATAACCTTCCTCCTTGAATGTCAATAAAGAGAGAGCACACATTTTTGGCAATGATTGTTCCAGGTATATTTTTATAACAATATTGTTTTTTTAATGTTTAACATTTCATTTGTCTTGTTCATTGCACAATTTCATATATGTATAGAAGGTGTAGTAATTATGTGTATTTTTTAACCATTTAGGTAAGTACCAAGTGAAATATATGAATGTATATATTGAGCCTCTTGTCGATGAGTTGTTAAATTTATGGGATGACATCACTATGTACGACATCTCTAGACCAATAGGTCAAAGAGGATTTCAATTCCATGGGATTCTTACATGGACAATTCACGATGCACCAGGACTAACACATTTTTGTGGCATGTAAAATGCTATTGCACTTAAATAAGTTAGATGCTGATGATATTATAATGTTTGTTTTTTAAATAATTGCTTGTTATATAATTAATGTTTCCATTGATGTGTATCTTCTAGGTATTCAAACAAAGGGTAAATTTTCATGTCCAGTTTGTGGTCCTAGGATGAGATCTCGTTGTTCAGAAAGGAGGTGTTTGATGAATATAGGCACTCTCTCCCTAAGAACCATAGGTATAAAAATATCGATAAACATCTTTTCAATGGGAAAGAGGAGAGTGGGATAAAACCACGAAGAATGAAACCACACCTATGGAAGCTTGAATATAATAGATCAGATCATCAATGTAAGTCAATATTCATCATCGTATGCAATAGATTACATTTTTTAATTGTGTTGAATTCTCATGTATACTATGTATAATCTAACAATTGTTGTGTTAATTTCATTTATGTAACATATAGTTGGTTGTCAAGGCATTGATCTACTTCCACGAGGAATGAAAAGTTTCCCCAAACAATTCAGTAGGTTGACCTACTATGAGAAACTAGAAATAACTCATATGTTTGACACAATGCATATCGGGAAGAACGCAACATAAATGTTGTGGAGAATCTTAGATGGAAGGTGTGAAAAAGAAAACATTTCTAAAATTTGTAGTGACATTCAAAAATCCAATCGTGCAATGCTAAATATTATTGATTTAAATAGGACTAATGGACTAGATCGAAATAGCCTCCCATTGTTATTTAAAGAAGATGAAAGAAATGTTGTAAAAGAGATCATTCAAAAAATTAGATTTCCAACAGGATTTGCTTCAAACATCAAGAATATATTAACAAAGAAAGGTAAATTCAGAGGGTTAAAAACTCATGACTGGCATACCTTCATCAAGGTAATTTCTTTCGTATATTTGTTATGTATTGGTAAGAATCGATGTAATATTCTTAAATTTTGTAAATATATTGTTAATATGAAATCATAAATTTATTAATGTGCCATTTTTTTGTTACAGTATGTTCTACCTCTATCTTTTCTCGAAAGCTTTGACAACAACATAAAACAAGCTATATATGACCTTGGAAAATACATGAGGTAAATAATGATAGATTAATTACATATTATTATTTATATGTAATAAAAATGTTGTAGAATTTGTTGATGACATGTGTTTTACTTGTAATATTCATGTATACAATATTGTCTTTGTTTAAACCCATTTTGTTCTCGTAACATTTGTAGGTGGTTGTCATCTAAAGAAATCCATAAGGAAGATATAAAATATTGGAAGAGAGAAATTCCTTGTTTAATTTGTGCATTGCAAAAGTATCCACCTCTAACATTTTTCAATGCGCAAGAGCACTACCTCATACACCAGGTTGAGGAGATTGAATTGTGTGGACCTGTACAAACAAGGTCAATGCAGATGGTGGAGAGACACTTGAAGTCATTGAAGGCTTTAGTTAGACAAAGAGCATGTCCCGAGGGCTCTATGGTGGAGGGGTATATGGTATATCAAACGTTAGTGTATATTAGTGATTATGCTCCTGATTTAGGGAGGAAAATTAATATGCATTGCATTTGGGGTGTCAATAACGTCAAAATATCTGAAGTGGAGGTCTTGATCGGGAATGGTAAAATGAGGAAAGTGGAAGGTATTTTGTATATATTGTATTTATTCAATTTATATTATACCTCCATCAATTATTATTATTCATTATTCTTACTAATTTATATTTTTTTATTGCAGCTGGTAGAGTATGGGATGCACTACGTTTATACATTGCTAACAATCTTGATTGGATGAAGTTATGGATAGAACAATGTGAACAACATGATGGTAGGTTATCATGGGAAGGGGTGTCTACATTAATTAAAAGAGCTCATCGTAATGAAGATCACAATCTTATGCAGAGGAAGATTGATTTAGCATATGGTTTAAAAGATAAACAGGTAAGCGTATACAATTTTGCCCGCACTTTCTGTTATTATACAAAATGTTAATGTATTATTTTTTAATATTTATTAAGTTTAAATACGTTTATTAACTATTAATTTATTTTGTACTTGTTGGGAATATTGTAGTTGAAGTACAACAAAGCTATGTGGTATATTGGTCAAAATTTTCACCTCAAAAGCGTGGATGACACGAAGAAAACTGCAAATTCAGGGATAATTGCAGTGTTTCAAGTCACGAATGTTTCTTCTAGAAGTGACAAACATCCAAGACTAACAAAAAATAGATATTATGGATATTTGGATGATATAATCGAGTGTGACTTCAAATCCTTCAAGATAATTATGTTTGAGGTCAAATGGTATCGTTTACAGATAAATGAACGTGATCGTGGAAGAACTGTTATTCAACATGAAAATGGTTTTACCATGGTTAATACAAGGACATTTGATCCGGGTCTAGAAAGTTATGTCCTTCCCATCCAATGTGAGCAGGTATTCTATTGCAAGGTTCCCGGTAAACCAGGTTGGTCGTTTGTTGTTAGATATGATCCAAGAGGAAGGCCTGTAAAGTATAATGTACCAAAAGAAGATGATATTCAAGAACTAGAAGGTGATAAAGAGGAATATGAGCTCATTCGCCAGAAGATGATTTAAATGAGGCTCGGAAGTCCCTTTTACAATAAACAGGAATGTAAAAAACCCTGGACATCCAAAAACCTAACCTTAAGAGATGAAGCGTCAAAAGTCATTCAGGCCCGTTTGGGTAAGTTAGTACATCAACTTCCCGGGGTCATAACTTTTAGATACGATCTTTTTTTTAGGCGCATGATAGCCCATTGGAAAGGTGTATCCAAGGACTAAACATGTTTTCATCATAATTTGACTTCATCTATAGTCTAACTATGTTGAGCCCTAAAAATGTTTTTTAGGGCCTCAAAATGACCTTGGAAGTGAGTGACCCAAAAACTAAGAAAAAAATGCCAACCTGGAAAACTACCAAAATGAGCTAGTTGGAATAGGTGGGAGGCCAACAACATCCATTTGGATCACTTTTTATCCTATCCCTATGAGGAACTAGGCTGACATTGGCTTATAGAAAGAACTAGGTAGGCATTGCACTATGAGAAACTAGGTAGGCATTGGCTTATAGGAAGAACTAGGTAGGCATTTTCTTTTACCTTTAGCTTAGGAAAGTAATAACTTATAGCCTTAATTTAGCTAGGAAGAGGTAGTGTATAGCCTTATATTGATGGGGAAATTATTCACAACTAATCTTAGACAATTTTTTTGATGGTAAGGACTCACGTAAGCT
This sequence comes from Picea glauca, assembly GCA_000966675.3. Lineage (NCBI taxonomy): Eukaryota > Viridiplantae > Streptophyta > Pinopsida > Pinales > Pinaceae > Picea > Picea glauca. The sequence continues at coordinate 216,168 of JZKD02S0247708.1, forward strand.
AGCTATTATTCTCAATCGACGAAGCCTCACAATAGGCCCACATTACCATTACTAGTGGTAGAAAGACTTAATATCAATATTAATAAAGTATTTACCCCCCCCTAAGTTGATCAAGGAGGTATTGAATTTGGGGAATCAGGTATTGGTTTCTTACTGTGATTGTATTCAAGGCCCGGTAATCAATGAAGAGTCATTTAAGGTTCCATCTTTCTTCTATACCAGCACGATTGGGCTCCTGCAAGGTGACGAGCTGGGATAGATGTTTCCCTTTGTGGATCCTTTATTGGATATAATGCTTGATATACTCATTCTCTAACAAAGAGCAATAGTAGACTGGTCCATTGGGCAGTACTGCATCGGGGGTCAGATCGATGGGGTGCTTGACCTGACAGTGCATAGGTACCCAGGTAGGTGAGAAGAATATATCTGAGTAGGCTTCTGTGACCTTATCCACTTTCTTCTACTATGTGGAGAGGTCATCCAAAAATACCCTAGATGTGGCTGTGATATTTTTCTCATTCTAAGAGAGAATCACGATGAAGACAAACTTCTGAGCCTGAGATATGACCTTTATAAATTGCTTGGCAGAGATCAAGGAAATAGAACTAGGTGGGACTGCCTCTGGTATACTGTATAATTTATTTTTCAAAGTAAGAATAACATTGCAAGGACTAGACTCATGTACATCATGACGTTTTCATAAATATGGTTGGCCCAAAACAACCTTACAAACTTCAAGAGGGGAAACATCAAAGAATACCTCATATTTGAAGGCCTTGATGTCGTATGACACACAACATTGTTGGATGATGTGAATTTCGCTTCCTTTGTGGATCCATCCATTGGTGTATGATTTTGGGTGCGGCGTTGTAGGCAGGGCGATTCACTTGAAAACCTCTGTCGAGATGAGGTTCTTCTGACTACCACTATCAACAATGAAGTGTTGCGGGGTACCCGTCACCCACATATAAGAATGAAAAAGTCTCTTGCCTTCCTCTAGAATGTTTGGTTCAACAGAATGGATATTGGTTGTATTAATAGTAGCACTGGGTTCTTCATCAATGATATTTTTCCCCCTTTCTAGTTCTAAATCAGAGTTGGAACCCACATCTGATTCATAGGCTTTCACCTCAGCCACTAGCGACTACTTTGAGTAGAAATCAACAGTTTTATGCCAGGCTATCTTATGGAAGTTGCACCACTTCCTAGTATCTTTCTTTGTCTTTATGGTGTCCTTATTTACTTGCGTCCTAGACTGGTTGTCCTGAGGCTATCCATATTTTCTTAGTTCTTTTCTCTATGGTTTGGGGCCACCCTTTCTTGTATTTTGTTGTGAGGTGTTCTCAGGCCCAAATTTCCACTTATTTTGTTTGAGCTTCTGCTCTATTTTGATGACATATTGGTAGGCCTCACCCAAGGATGACATGTCTAGAAAATCCATTTTGACCTATATGTATCTATGTGTACCGTCGTGATACTTGAGCACCATATGTCACTCAGAATATTTGATAGCTATATTGGTGCACAATGTATGAAATATATTTGTGAACTTGGGCACTGCTTGGTCTCTTTCCTGCCGCAGTGTTGTCCATTTTGTGTACAGGTCATAATCACTTCCAACATGGTAGTATTTTTCATTAATAGCATCCTTGAAGGACTCCGAGGTGACTGTGACTGTAAATAATGATGGTTCGTCTATTTCCTTTTCCCCATAGAAAGTTTCCCACCAATATTTGACACGGGGGACGACTTTGAGGAGTGCAAATATAATATTTTCTCTATTCGAGAAGTTATGGACAGAGAAATAACCTTCTAGTAGATTGAACCATTTCTCTACAATATATCCATCTATCTGACCTTCAAATATAGGAATATCAAAGTTGATTTGTACCTTGAAGGGGGGGGCACCTCCGTTTGAGTAAGATGCATCGTCTGTTGGTAACTACCGAAGGATTTGTGCAAAACTATCCATCATCCTGTTCCTATGTTGAATGAGGGCTTCCATGATCAATATTTTGAGGGGATATCCTATCTCGTTGTATTTATTTTCTCCCACCATGAGAGGTCTCTTGGGCATACGAGAGATATTTTCCTCAAGAGAAACAAGCTCGAGACCTAATTCTTTGTACCCTGACCTTGTTGGGTACATGCATTAAGAATGACAAGGAGAAAACCACTCTGATGCCACTGATCTAGATTTTATGAGAATAAATAAATGAATACATATTATTATTAAAATTTTCTTAACACAGAATAACAAATATACAGTAAAATTGGTTTCTATTCAATAAGAAAATAAGTTGAAACTGTAAAATGCAGCGCAAAACGAGCTTGCTAGAATGGTGGCAGCTTATCTCTGAGAAGAGATGTGAAAGATGTACTCATTCGCCAGAAGATGATTAAAATGAGGCTTTGAAGTCCCTTTTACAATAAACAGGAATGTCAAAAACCCTAGACACCAAAAACCTAACCCTGGGAGATGAAGCACCAAAAGTCATTTGGGTAAGTTAGTACATCAACTTCCCGGGGTCGTAAATTTCGGATACGATCTTTGTTTTAGGCGCATGATAGCCCATTGGAAAGGTGTATCCGAGGAATAAACATGTTGTCATCATAATTTGACTTCATCTATAGTATAACTATGTTGAGCCCTAAAAATTTTGTTTAGGGCCTCAAAAGGACCTCGGAATTCAAGGACCCAAAAACTAAGAAAAAACTGCCAAACTGGAAAACTACCAGAATAATCTAGTTGGAATAGGTGGGAGGCCAACAACATCCATTTGGATCACTTTTTATTTTATCACTATGAGGAACTACGTAGGCATTGGCTTATCGGAAGAACTAGGTACGCATTGCACTATGTGAAACTAGGTACGCATTGGCTTATAGGAAGAACTAGGTAGGCATTTTCTTTTACCTTTAGCTTAGAAAAGTAATAACTTATAGCCTTACTTTAGCTAGGAATATGTAGTGTATAGCCTTATATTGATGGGGAAATTAGTCACAACTTATCCTAGACAATTATTCTGATGGTAAGGACTCATGTAAGCTAGTTGTTATTCTCAATCGACGAAGCCTTACAACCGACCCACATTACCCTCTGGCTGGGCTTTCTCAGTTAAGAATTTATTCTGAAACGGTGAAGCCTCACGACCGCCTTTATCGGGTAATTTGTCATTCTCAATCGGCGAAGCCTCACAACTGAATAAGGAAAAGGTACACATTTCTTTACCCTCTAGTTGGGTTTTCCTTTATCGAGTATGTAAATTTTAAACCTATGAAGTAAACTTATGCATATAGATTCTTAAGAAAAAAATAAATTAATCAATGGATCATACACATAGTACACAAAGATTTACACTGGAAACCCTTAATCAGGAGAAAATCATCCTTCCTTGGTGTTGCACCTTTCAAATCTTCATTGTATTAATTTCACCATTCACCATAGAATATATACAATATTTTAGGTATTTTGTAGCTATGGAAACACTAATCCCTTAATCTGAGATTAATTTAGAAAACCGCTAAAATAACAAAAAATACCCCAAAAAAAAATTGGGGCACTACGTATAACCTGGGGGGGTAAAAATTTCCCCCCCCTAGGCCCCCCCTAGGAAAGCGCCCGTCACACACAACACAAAGAGTGAAGGAAGTTGGGATATTTAGGCGAAATTGTAGAATATGACGTGCCCACACACACACATGAAAATAATATAACACATACCCAACATTCTCGTACTTGTGTTTTTCTTTGCATTCAAGGGTTCACAGGATTACACAGTCAACAATCCAGGGAAGCAATGCCCATTGTTCCTCTACATTAGGAGAAATTCTCTGTGCTCATAGACTTTGTCAATGAATATACAACATTATTCATAGTGTCATCATTTTCCAACAACAACTTCTTCTCTTCAACCATGTCTCTCATAAAGTGATACTGAACATCAATATGTTTTGTCTTCGAATGATAAGAAGGGTTATTTTCTAGGAAGATTGCACTATGACTGTCACAATCTAATCTCTCTTCTTGTTGTAGCAACCCAATACATGAACACAATCTCTGTAACCATACTACTTCCTTGCTTGCATGAGTGGCTTCCATGTATTCAACTTATGTAGTTGACAATGCCACTACATCTTGTCTTTTTCTCATCCAATTGATTTCTCCTCCAAATAGGTTAAACACATTCCCACTTGTAGATATTATACGATCTAGATCTCCATCCTAGTTTGCATAAAAAAAACCCATGTATGTCCAACACTATGTCCAACCGTGGTTTTCCTTGGTAGCCCAATCCATAAGTGGTAGTTCCACGCAAATACCTGAAGACCCTCTTTACTCTTGTCTAATGCTCCTTCCTTGGTTTTTACACATACTTGCTCAAAACTCCCATTGCATGTGCAATGTACAGTCTAGTACAAACCATTGCATACATCAAACTACCAATTTCACTGACATACAGAACATGGGACATGTCCTCTTCTTCTTCCTGTGTCTTGGGACACTGATATGCAGATAAATTTACACCTATAGGAATAGGAAACTTGACCAGTTTTCTTCCATGCATATTAAACCTCTGCAATATTGTCTCAACATATTTTCTTTTATTCAACCAGAGTTTCTTGTTTGCGCGATCTCTTTTAATATCCATTCCCAGAATGAAGTTAGCAACACTGAGTTTCTTCATGTCAAATTTGGAGGATAGTTGTGATTTCACCTCCTTGATAACATCCATGTTATTTCCTACCAACAACATGTCATCAACATACAACACTACATAAACGAAGTGATTACAAACCTAATTGGAGTATACATTGTGATCATCCCTGCTTCTCACAAATCCCAATCCAAGGATGTATGTATCAAATTTTTTCTATCACATCCTAGGTGATTGCTTCAAACCATATAGTGACTTTTTTAGCTTAAAGAACATCTCTTTCTTTCCCTTCACTACAATGCCTTATGGTTGATTCATCTATATTTCTTCGTCTAGATACCCATGTAGGAATGTTGTCTTCACATCCATCTTTTCCACTTCAAGATCAAAAGCAACAGGAATAGATAAAAGAAATCTAATAGAAGTTAACTTGGCAGTAGGAGAAAAAATCTAACCAAACTCAATTCCCTCTACTTGGGAATAACCTTTTTCTACTAACTGGGCTTTGTATTTCTCCATTTTTCCTTCTACATTAAACTTCTTCTTAAACAACCATTTACTACCAACATATTTTATTCAAGTTGGAAACTCAACTAGATCCCATACCTCTTTCTTATCCAAGGCATCCATTTCTTCAACCATGGCCTTCTTCTATATTTTACTATCCTATGAACTCATTTCTTCCCTAACAATCATGGGATCACAATCATTAATAAATAAATCAAAATTAGAAAAAAATTAGGTGGACTATACCTTTATGGTTTCCTTCTTTCCCTCACTAATCTCCTCCATACTGGGATATTAGGTTCCTCTTCTTTTGCTTCATCTTCTTTAGTGTTGGTTGTGGAGCCTGATTATCTTCCTGATTCAGAGGTCCTTTCTTTCAGCTGTGTTTATACCCCATGAAGTATTTACACCCCAGAAGTATGTACACTCTTCCATGTGGGGGA
>JZKD02S0247708.1:246790-270733 GCA_000966675.3 Picea glauca
AAATGTAGAATAATTGTGGAAATGAAAATGGAATTATGCTAAAATGAAGTTGTTATTATGTAGGTGTTTGAATAAATTGTTAATTGCTTAGCATCCTGTGGAAGGGTGCTACATCTACGCTCTTTTGGGTGATGCATTTCCCTCATAATGGAAGCATTGTCACTATTGACCAGTTGACATCTAATAATCACCATTCTAATTTAGCGTTAGTTCAGTATACCTCTTTATTTGTTCATAGTATTCGTGTAGACTCTACCCCGCCACTGGTGAATTATGTGGTATCTTATCCTCAATGTTCAATTTATTTTGAGCAAGAACCTATGCAATAATGTTTTCCTTCTCGAGACTTGGTCTCAACAATTGATTCATTGGTTTATCCAATGGGAGCATGCGAGCCATTGCTTCCCCCTCTTGGTCCAAGTGATCTTGAGTCTCCTTCTGAGTATGATCTCATTTTTTGTAGATCCTCAAGCCCTCATGCTTGTGATTCTTCATTGATAAACTCTGCTAGTCCTGGCCAGAGCCTCTATCATCATATGGAATATGGTTAGTTTACTTCACCCTTTGGGACTATCGACCCTCATTTGCATGATTTCTTGGAATTTGAATTTCCTTTAGATGAGGCTATCCTTGAAGCCATGACTACGGTTTCTATATTGTGGGAGGGCTTACACTGTGGTTTGTGTTTTCTTCCCTTTTGGGAGAATTTCCAATTTGAATATCGAAGAGACTCTTGGTCTAAGCCTAGCAGTGGGCTCTACCTGAACCAGTTTCATACATGAGTCATAGCCCCATGGAGTCTTCTTTAAGCCCTTTTTAGGCTCTTTAAAAATGAAAAGATTGTTAAGCGATCTTGTTTTCCTTCACGCTAGCCAAACTAAAATTTGAAGGCACATTTTTCCAACGGTATTTTACCCCTTTTTTGGTCTAGATGGTCAATTGTACGAATAAAGGTATACTCTAGAAACTCTGGTTCGCTAGAAGAATATTATGAGGTATAATTTTAACCCTTTTTCAGGCCCAAGGGACTAAATTTATGAAAAAGGAACCCCCACAGAGTCCATAGTTAAGCTCTTTTCAGACTCCCTTAAATTGAAAAGATTGTCGAGTGACCTTGTTCCTTCACACTCGNACATGAGGTTGTTTCTCCCTTATCTTTTTCCTTATCCTATCTATGGGTGCTCGTAAGGTTAAGGCACCTTTTTCATATTGGATTATTTTCCCAAGAAAAAGAAACGAACTATGAATGCTTATCTTTAAGTCTAATTTAGGCTCCCAAATAATCGTATTCATTTCTTCTTTAATACGGTCATCCATTAGTTTCCTCATCTCTCCGAATTTTATCAACAATTCATCCGCATACCTAAGATAATGGATATGCCCATTAGAAGAGAGAAAGGTGGAAATATTTACATCAAAATGATGCAAATAGATATTTATAAGTACTGGAGAAACTGAGCAGCCTTATAGGATCCCTTTGGATGACCCTGCATAATTGTTATAACCCTAAATTGCACCATACATGCATACCTAGAATTAGGCCATCCTACTTGCTATTTTTTCCAAGCCATCACTGAGCAACTCTTCTTAAAAACACTATTTTTGAATATGTACGCACCTTGCACCACTACTACTCACGTATGTATGCTAGCTACACCACTACTTCCTGCATATGTATGCTAGCTGCACCATTACAACTTGTGTATGCCCACAAAAGTTGAAAAAAATTAAAAAGTTGCAAGGAATTCATTGAGATTACAAGCTATTGGGTAGTTTTCCAACTGTCCCACCGCCTATATCTCGTCACCCAACCGAATAACCATCCTTTTGTCATATAAAAGGAGGTGTTGGGGTCTCATTCTAGGAATAAGCATAAGAACAATGAAACTCTTCCCATTTCACTTTGACCCCTTGCCCCAAGAATTTGCAGCCACATTGTGAGTTGTGAGCCAGAATTCCCTATTCTTGCATTTTTTCTCATTCATAAGCCTATGCCCATTCTCTAGAGAGAAGTGTGAGAGTAGAAAGATACCTAGAAACAGTTGGAGCTTGGTGAAGAGGAGATTGGAACAGGTTTGAGGAGCAGTCATCGATCTCATTGTAAGTGACTTTGTGAGATTAATATAAAGAAGTACTTTTTTTGTCTCGCCATATGATGTGTTCAATATTTATGTTTTATTTACATTTTATTATGACATTTAACCCACTAATTCATATATGGGATGTATGTTTGTAGTTTCTTGTTTATCTTTTGGTGAATGTAAGTCATCCTTGAGCGGAGACTTGTAGTCGAGGAGCAATTGAATGCAAAAGGATCGACACCGAACATGGATTTTAAGGTAGAGTTACCGGATCCTTATACTTTGTATTTTATGCATGAATGTGGGGTATTGTCGGGCTAGTTGTTAAAAGTAAGAGACTTTAGATGGTTATCTTTGCCTGCACATTGAACGCTAGTATAGTCCATAGGGGGGTTTTCCTTGTTTACCTTGTTGAAACTCATGTTCCTTCTTCTACACATTTTCAAATAAGGGTTGAAGTTAATTCAACAAACATTTATCGATGTATTATGGATGAAGGAGCCTCTACAAGTATTTTATCCTCCTCGGTTCAGAGCGTCTTAGGATATCCCAAGCTTGTGTCTACTTCGCATGAGATGTTGGCTTTTGACAGACGTCCTAGTGAAAATTTGGGGATTCTTCCTCAATTGCCTATCTCATTAGGTGGGAAGATTGTCCTTGTCGATGTTATAGTGGTGCAAGTCTCATTAGATTTTAATATGCTTCTCGAGCGTGATTATGTATATGCTATGAACGTTGTGGTATCTACGCTCTTTTGGGTGATGCATTTCCCTCATAATGGAAGCATTGTCACTATTGACCAGCTGACATCTAATAATCACCATTCTAATTCGGCGTTAGTTCAGTATACCTCTTTATTTGTTCATAGTATTCGTGTAGACTCTACCCCACCACTGGTGAATTATGTGGTATCTTATCCTCAATGTTCAATTTCTTTTGAGAAAGAACCTATGCAATAATGTTTTCCTTCTCGAGACTTGGTCTCAGCAATTGATTCATTGGTTTATCCAATGGGAGCATGCGAGCCATTGCTTCCCCCTCTTGGTACAAGTGATCTTGAGTCTCCTTCTGAGTATGATCTCATTTTTTGTAGATCCTCAAGCCCTCATGCTTGTGATTCTTCATTGATAAACTCTGCTAGTCCTGGCCAGAGCCTCTATCATCATATGGAATATGGTTAGTTTACTTCACCCTTTGGGACTATCGACCCTCATTTGCATGATTTCTTGGAATTTGAATTTCCTTTAGATGAGGCTATCCTTGAAGCCATGACTACGGTTTCTATATTGTGGGAGGGCTTACACTGTGGTTTGTGTTTTCTTCCCTTTTGGGAGAATTTCCAATTTGAATATCGAAGAGACTCTTGGTCTAAGCCTAGCAGTGGGCTCTACCTGAACCAGTTTCATACATGAGTCATATCCCCATGGAGTCTTCTTTAAGCCCTTTTTAGGCTCTTTAAAAATGAAAATATTGTTCAACGATCTTGTTTTCCTTCACGCTAGCCAAACTAAAATTTGAAGGCACGTTTTTCCAACGGTATTTTACCCCTTTTTTGGTCTAGATGGTCAATTGTACGAATAAAGGTATACTCTAGAAACTCTGGTTCACTAGAAGAATATTATGAGGTATAATTTTAACCCTTTTTTAGGCCCAAGGGACTAAATTTATGAAAAAGGAACCCCCACAGAGTCCATAGTTAAGCTCTTTTCAGACTCCCTTAAATTGAAAAGATTGTCGAGTGACCTTGTTCCTTCACACTCGTTAAATTGGTCCAGAAGAAAATACTATATAGAGTCCATAGTTAAGCTCTTTTCCGACTCCTTAAAATTGAAAAGATCATTGAGTGACCTTGTTCCTTCACACTCATTAAATTGGTACATAAAAAAATCTACTGGCATGCGTTTAACCCTTTTTACGACTTGCAGATTAAGGAGGAAAAAGGTACATCTCAGGAGATTCATCTTGCTGAGAGAGTTCTCCTAAGTAGATTTTATACTTTTTCGGGCTAAGGAGACTAAATCTAGAAAAAGGTCGCGACTCCATAGTTAAGCACTTTTCAAACTCCTTAAAATTGAAAAGATTGTCGAGTGATCTTGTCTATGTCACACTCGTTAAAATGGTTCTGAATAGACATATTTTCGGTGCTAGTTTATCCCTTTTTCGAGTCGAATAGACTATTTTAGAAAAAGGTACCCCAGTGAAGTCTTGTTTTACATTTGTTCAGACTCTCTAAAAATGAAAAACCAGTGAGCTTAACTTCTCTGGGCTCGTGAAAAATACATTGAAGGGGGTTTCATTGTGTCTTTCCAATCACAGTTGCATCTCTGCGTCTTTGGCCTAATGTCGGCTCCATGTTTCTCTCAACTAAACCTTTGAAGCATTCCTTATACACAAGCCTTGTAGTACTATTCCTCTGCGACCTGACACCTTTACGCATGGAGGAATTTTCCCCGAGTGTCCTTTTCCTGCACATGTCTCCTTGCTAGGAGCATTAGTGTGTTCCTTGCGTTTGGAACTAGTATTCTTGCAACACTCGTTCCTCCTATGTAACGTAGCATTATTTATTCTTTTTCAAGCTCTTCAAAATATTGAAAAAGAAACAAAAATCAAATATACCCCAAAAAGAGGATGGGAAAAGTATTTTATTTTGATGGCAACACATTAAGTCTCCCTTGGACAAAGAACATCCTTTCGTTTTTCGTCAAGATTTGGGATTTAATACGACCTTAGGAAGTTGTTCTCGCTACATAGAGATGTGTCCTCCTCCATTTTGTTATTCTTCCAAACATATAGAGAGTTTCTATTGCCTCCTACATCGTGAAACTATGTCAATGCCATGTTGCCTGAGTCTAATCATTAGTCGTGCTATTGTCTAGGGGAATTTTTACCCAACTTGAGTCGACCCTTTTGTAGTTTGTCTCTTGACCTCATGCGTGACCATCCTAGAAGTCCGATCAAGTTCGTGTTCGAAATCAGTGAAGTTATCTTCCTGGTCACAGAGATCCTCTTGTCTCTCCACGACGAGCCATCGAAGACCTCAGGGTAGTGAATTCGTTCACTCACATTACACTCCTACCCAAGTTTGAAGATCTTGAAGTTGTTTCTCAAACTTTGAAGGTCTCATCTCCAGTAATCATACATCATTTGGCTTCTTGAATATGGATACTATATATGTATATATTTGATTTTGAAATGTAGATCCATTGTGTATTTCTTGCAGCTACACTTTATATAGTTATATGACATGGATATGCAGTGTATTTGATTGAAATCCATGATTTATTTCATCCTGAGCATGGGTATGCCTGTCTCGGTGAGACAATTTTTATTTTGCAAATGGAACCTCCCGAACTTTGGTATCGGTCTCACTCGCTTCGTACGTTGGTGAATATTTGTAATGTATTTCGTCCATCCAATGATATTTTGACCTCACACATTAGGGGGCATATTTTATAACCCTAAATTTGACCATACATACATACCTAGCATCAGGCCATCCTACTTGCTATTTTTGCCAAGCCATCATTGAGCAACGCTTCTTAAAAACACTATTTTTGAAGATGTACATGCCCTGCATCACTACTGCCCACGTATGTACACTCATTTCACCACTACTTCCCACATACGTATGCTAGATGCACCATTACAGCCTGCATATGCCCACAAAATTTGCAAAAATTAAAAGGTTGCAAGGAATTCATTGAGATTACAGGCCATTGGGTAGTTTTCCTCGTGTCCCACCGCCTATAGCCCATCACCCAACCGAATAACCATCCTTTTGTCATATAAAAGGAGGTGTTGGGGTCTCATTCGAGGAATAATAATATGAATAGTGAAACTCTACCCATTTCACATTCCCCCCTTGCCCCAAGAATTTCTAGCCACATTGTGAGTTTTGAGCCAGAATTCCCTATTCTTGCCTTTTTCCTCATTCATAAGCCTATGCCCATTCTCTAGAGAGAAGTGTGAGAGGATAAATATACATGGAAGCAGTTGGAGCTTGTTGAAGAGGATACGGGACCAGGTTTGAGGAGCACTCGCCGATCTCATTGTAATTGAATTTGTGAGATTAATATAAAGAAGTACTTTTTGTGTCCCGCCATATGATGTGTTCAATATTTATGTTTGATTTACACTTTATTATGACATATAACCCACTAATTCATATATGAGATGCATTTTCATAGTTTCTTGTTTGTCTTTTGGTGAATGCATGTCAGCCTTGGGCAGAGACTTGTAGTCGAGGAGCGATCGAACATAAAAGGATCTACATCAGAGGTAGAGTTTAAGGTAGAGTTACCAGATCCTTATACTTTATATTTTATGCATGAATGTGGGGTATTGTCAGGGTAGTTGTTAAAAGTATTATTCTTTATATGGTTATCTCTGCCTTGACGTTGAACCGTAGTGTAGTCCATAGGGGGGTTTTTTTTGCTATAGAGATAATTATTCCCTTCCTTATCCAATATGTCCACTTTCATAAATTTCATTATTAGATTACCAGGACGTGTATCTGGGATAAAATCGTGTATGAACTTCAAGAATAGACAATGTTCCATATTGTCAAAGGAACCAATGACATCAGCCAAAATAAAGTGATATATTTTTCTCCATACCCTGATGGAAAAGAAAGATGTAGGAATGCCTTTCTTTCTCCTAAACTAGTTTGAGCAATCAACAAATATGGATTGAAACCATTTATTTAATGTGATTGAGTGCATATCCAAAACCACTATATCCTTAGGTTTAGGTTTTTTATAGGTCAATACTTTCCTGGTTTGTTTGGTTTCAGGATCAAGGTTGTTGATATCCTTTTGAATGAAAATGTACCATTCTTCTAGTTAGTAACTATTTCCACAAACTCCATTGGAGTTTATTTGTATATTTGTTGTTTCTTAGGGTCAACAGACTCCTCATCCTCTTTTTCATTTACTAAATTGTATATTTCTTCAGTAATTCTCTCCATGATGTCTACTTTCAGAATACCACTAAAATAATTAAAACCACAATCAAAAGTGGGAGTGATACGTCGGTAGCATTTGTATGGGAGAAGACAATAAAAATTCATGGTTAGATAGGGGAGGTGCGTAGGTATCCATTATGGGTATTAAATCCATAAAGAATCCTGAAAAGATAATGGGAAGGGGATAAAGGGAACCAATCATTGTCTATATGAACTACCAAGCTTCATCAATTTAAGGAGAAGTCGAGAACTAGAGCCAGTCAGGAGGCGTGGTGTTAGGCCTATCAAGACACTAGTCTCTGAGAACACCCAGATTTGAATTGAGAATTAAGAGATTAGAAAAATGTGGGGAAATCCGATCCCTTGCTCCCTTTTGTTTTGAGTCAGTTACGTGCCTTAGTTTCAATTCTTTCTGCTGGGAATGTACATATGACTATATAAAGGGTGGTCTTTTGTCGTCGTGAGGGTTCGGGGGGAAACGATTGTTGGAGTTAATTCACACACACCTAGGATTTATTTATCCTAAGGGTTTTACTTGTTTATTACTTATAATTAGTCATTATCCAGTCTCCTATAATTTAGGGGAGAATATTCCACCTGGAGAATATTCTCTTTTAGTTGACACTTTTGTTTGACTAGTTGAGTTGAGTTTAGATGTTGCATTAGTTTTGTCACCATGAAACATTAGGATCATCACCATGATAATTAGACCTTTCCTTTTCATAATCACCAGAGTTGTGCATTAGCCTTGATTCTGTAAGTTAACACCTCACTACTCTTTGTTCAATCAGTTAACTGAAGACTAGTTGACTAGTTAACTCAACTAGGTGGCAGTTCACTCCCGTAACTGCCTAAGAGACTAGACTAGGTGGCAGTTCCCTCCCACAACTAATGGTGTGTGTCAAAATCACTCTATACCACCTCTATGGTGCATTGGTTATGCTCCAGTCGAACTCATTGAGTTATACAAAGTATATCATGTGTAAATTATTCATTGTTCACAACGATTAATGAGAATTCTTTCATTCTTTCTCTCCTTCTTCTTCTTCTCAAATTCTCTCTAAAAATGTGTGTATTATTGTTTATATCTATCTATTCTATGGAGTTTTTAAAAATTTGCATGGTATCAGAGCCGACAGACTATTAAGTAAAATCTACACCAATTGTTTTTGGAGGTACAAAAGACTGAAGACAACGGAAAGATGGAAGTCCCAAAAGAATTCATTCTTATACCTTACAACTATTTTGTATGGAAGGAGAAAATAACCATACATATCTGATATAGAGAGTTTTATAGGTTAACCTTGAATACAGATACAGAATCGACATCGGCCATAGAAAAATCCAAGTACTTAAATCGCATGGACGAGGCACTCAGAACAATTTGCAGTCTTATTTATCCCGATCTCCTTTTTCATATATCTTCCTATAAGACTCCCAATGAAGCCCGGACCACCTTGGAAGGGATCTTTGGAAAAAAGGATGATATGAGGGGACACATGCTGGAGATGGAGCTTCTCACATTGGATCCAAAAATCTTCGATAATATCGAAGGTTTCTTTACAAAATTCAAGGATTTACTGTCGCAACTCAAATATTGCGGGGTTGATAAATCGAAGGAGGAGAACCAAATGGTTCTCACCATTCTCTCCAAGATTGGTCCTAAATTCTCTGTATTCATATCTACATTCCATACTACCAGATTTGCCTCTGGATCCACCTGGAAGATGCCTTCTCTTGAGGACTTTATCGAATCCCTGACAAAAGAGAAAACCAAGCTCATCAACATGGGCACAATCAAAGGCCCAAGGGTGCATGAACTCACTATGCATTATGGAAGCCACAAATATTATAAATAAAAATATAAAGATAAGTGGAAATATCATGCACATCTGAAGAAGGAAGGGTACACAAAACCCTTCACTGATGCCTCGGGATCCAAAGGAGAAAAGGGAAGAAAAGGAGAGAAATGCACGTACTGTCACAAAGGATTCCATTCAGAATCTTCATGTATGAAAAAAAAAATAGATCTAATGCCTCAAATACTTCATCAAAAAAGCCTTGGATATCACATCCTCGAGGGTGCCAAGAAGAAGAAGCTAGAAGATCTGACTTCCAAGAAAGGCAATTCTAGCCATGCCTTGATTGCCATCAACTCCTCTCTCGATGCTTTGATCATTGATTCAGGAGCATCACATCACATGGCTGCCTCAAAATCAATATATTCTTCTTTGGATTCATTCCAAGGTCCTCCTATTCTTATGGGGGACAACTCTTCTATCAAAGTCACCGACAAATGAAGGAATGAACTCACCAATGGAAGCTTCGAGAACGTGTTTCATGTTCCCAAAAATTCTGTCAACCTTCTCTCTATATATCACATGAGTAATTCTGGCACCAAAAATAAATTCATATTCACACCAAATTCCGTGGACATATACGACATGCAAACCAACTCTAGGGTTGTTGCCGGTGAGGTAAATCATCAGTCTAGATTGTATACTTTTTTTGAATTCATTGAACTTGATTATGCTTTACTGCTTACTCATGCTGATGAAAGTAGTAGGATATGGCATGAAAGGTTTGGACATTTGAATTTCATATACATGCAACAAATTAGTTGATGGTCTACCAGACATCCATTTCTCCAAGGGAGTATGTGAGGGATGTGTTCTCGGAAAATACCCTCAAGATAAATTCGATAAAGGAAAGTCTTAGTGAGCTTCTGCACCTTAGATATGATTCACAGTGACCTTATGGGTCATTTTATGCATCCATCCATAACAAAGTGAGGTTTTTTCTCATTTTTGTTGATGATTTCTCACATTTTACTTGGATCTACTTTCTCGGGAAAAAATTTGAGGTCTTTCAACACCTCAAATATTTCAAAGCCCTGGTTGAGACACTGTCTGGAAAGAAGATCAAAGTCCTCCGAACTGATAAAGGAGGAGAGTATGTAAATCATGAGAATCATAATATTTTCCATGAGGCAAGGATTCAGTTGTAGCACACATTTCCCTATACTCTGCAACAAAACAAAGTTTTTGAGTAGAAAAAACGATGTCTAAAGGAGATGGCATCTTCCATGTTGCATGAAAAGTCACTACCATAAGGACTATGGGCCAAATAACTTAACTATGAAACATACATCCAAAATAGATCTCCCCGTAGAAATGTCAAGGATAAGACCCCCTACAAGTCTTGGAGCGTCCTCAAACTGGAAGTGACCCACTTTCGCATTTTCGATTCACGTGCATGGCCCCAGATTCCCTCTGAAAAGAAGAAGACACTTGATCCACAGAGAACTAAGTGCATTTTTGTTGGATAACCCAATGGTGTGAAGTGATATAGGCTTATTGATCTTTCCTNAGGCCCAAGGGACTAAATTTATGAAAAAGGAACCCCCACAGAGTCCATAGTTAAGCTCTTTTCAGACTCCCTTAAATTGAAAAGATTGTCGAGTGACCTTGTTCCTTCACACTCGTTAAATTGGTCCAGAAGAAAATACTATATAGAGTCCATAGTTAAGCTCTTTTCCGACTCCTTAAAATTGAAAAGATCATTGAGTGACCTTGTTCCTTCACACTCATTAAATTGGTACATAAAAAAATCTACTGGCATGCGTTTAACCCTTTTTACGACTTGCAGATTAAGGAGGAAAAAGGTACATCTCAGGAGATTCATCTTGCTGAGAGAGTTCTCCTAAGTAGATTTTATACTTTTTCGGGCTAAGGAGACTAAATCTAGAAAAAGGTCGCGACTCCATAGTTAAGCACTTTTCAAACTCCTTAAAATTGAAAAGATTGTCGAGTGATCTTGTCTATGTCACACTCGTTAAAATGGTTCTGAATAGACATATTTTCGGTGCTAGTTTATCCCTTTTTCGAGTCGAATAGACTATTTTAGAAAAAGGTACCCCAGTGAAGTCTTGTTTTACATTTGTTCAGACTCTCTAAAAATGAAAAACCAGTGAGCTTAACTTCTCTGGGCTCGTGAAAAATACATTGAAGGGGGTTTCATTGTGTCTTTCCAATCACAGTTGCATCTCTGCGTCTTTGGCCTAATGTCGGCTCCATGTTTCTCTCAACTAAACCTTTGAAGCATTCCTTATACACAAGCCTTGTAGTACTATTCCTCTGCGACCTGACACCTTTACGCATGGAGGAATTTTCCCCGAGTGTCCTTTTCCTGCACATGTCTCCTTGCTAGGAGCATTAGTGTGTTCCTTGCGTTTGGAACTAGTATTCTTGCAACACTCGTTCCTCCTATGTAACGTAGCATTATTTATTCTTTTTCAAGCTCTTCAAAATATTGAAAAAGAAACAAAAATCAAATATACCCCAAAAAGAGGATGGGAAAAGTATTTTATTTTGATGGCAACACATTAAGTCTCCCTTGGACAAAGAACATCCTTTCGTTTTTCGTCAAGATTTGGGATTTAATACGACCTTAGGAAGTTGTTCTCGCTACATAGAGATGTGTCCTCCTCCATTTTGTTATTCTTCCAAACATATAGAGAGTTTCTATTGCCTCCTACATCGTGAAACTATGTCAATGCCATGTTGCCTGAGTCTAATCATTAGTCGTGCTATTGTCTAGGGGAATTTTTACCCAACTTGAGTCGACCCTTTTGTAGTTTGTCTCTTGACCTCATGCGTGACCATCCTAGAAGTCCGATCAAGTTCGTGTTCGAAATCAGTGAAGTTATCTTCCTGGTCACAGAGATCCTCTTGTCTCTCCACGACGAGCCATCGAAGACCTCAGGGTAGTGAATTCGTTCACTCACATTACACTCCTACCCAAGTTTGAAGATCTTGAAGTTGTTTCTCAAACTTTGAAGGTCTCATCTCCAGTAATCATACATCATTTGGCTTCTTGAATATGGATACTATATATGTATATATTTGATTTTGAAATGTAGATCCATTGTGTATTTCTTGCAGCTACACTTTATATAGTTATATGACATGGATATGCAGTGTATTTGATTGAAATCCATGATTTATTTCATCCTGAGCATGGGTATGCCTGTCTCGGTGAGACAATTTTTATTTTGCAAATGGAACCTCCCGAACTTTGGTATCGGTCTCACTCGCTTCGTACGTTGGTGAATATTTGTAATGTATTTCGTCCATCCAATGATATTTTGACCTCACACATTAGGGGGCATATTTTATAACCCTAAATTTGACCATACATACATACCTAGCATCAGGCCATCCTACTTGCTATTTTTGCCAAGCCATCATTGAGCAACGCTTCTTAAAAACACTATTTTTGAAGATGTACATGCCCTGCATCACTACTGCCCACGTATGTACACTCATTTCACCACTACTTCCCACATACGTATGCTAGATGCACCATTACAGCCTGCATATGCCCACAAAATTTGCAAAAATTAAAAGGTTGCAAGGAATTCATTGAGATTACAGGCCATTGGGTAGTTTTCCTCGTGTCCCACCGCCTATAGCCCATCACCCAACCGAATAACCATCCTTTTGTCATATAAAAGGAGGTGTTGGGGTCTCATTCGAGGAATAATAATATGAATAGTGAAACTCTACCCATTTCACATTCCCCCCTTGCCCCAAGAATTTCTAGCCACATTGTGAGTTTTGAGCCAGAATTCCCTATTCTTGCCTTTTTCCTCATTCATAAGCCTATGCCCATTCTCTAGAGAGAAGTGTGAGAGGATAAATATACATGGAAGCAGTTGGAGCTTGTTGAAGAGGATACGGGACCAGGTTTGAGGAGCACTCGCCGATCTCATTGTAATTGAATTTGTGAGATTAATATAAAGAAGTACTTTTTGTGTCCCGCCATATGATGTGTTCAATATTTATGTTTGATTTACACTTTATTATGACATATAACCCACTAATTCATATATGAGATGCATTTTCATAGTTTCTTGTTTGTCTTTTGGTGAATGCATGTCAGCCTTGGGCAGAGACTTGTAGTCGAGGAGCGATCGAACATAAAAGGATCTACATCAGAGGTAGAGTTTAAGGTAGAGTTACCAGATCCTTATACTTTATATTTTATGCATGAATGTGGGGTATTGTCAGGGTAGTTGTTAAAAGTATTATTCTTTATATGGTTATCTCTGCCTTGACGTTGAACCGTAGTGTAGTCCATAGGGGGGTTTTTTTTGCTATAGAGATAATTATTCCCTTCCTTATCCAATATGTCCACTTTCATAAATTTCATTATTAGATTACCAGGACGTGTATCTGGGATAAAATCGTGTATGAACTTCAAGAATAGACAATGTTCCATATTGTCAAAGGAACCAATGACATCAGCCAAAATAAAGTGATATATTTTTCTCCATACCCTGATGGAAAAGAAAGATGTAGGAATGCCTTTCTTTCTCCTAAACTAGTTTGAGCAATCAACAAATATGGATTGAAACCATTTATTTAATGTGATTGAGTGCATATCCAAAACCACTATATCCTTAGGTTTAGGTTTTTTATAGGTCAATACTTTCCTGGTTTGTTTGGTTTCAGGATCAAGGTTGTTGATATCCTTTTGAATGAAAATGTACCATTCTTCTAGTTAGTAACTATTTCCACAAACTCCATTGGAGTTTATTTGTATATTTGTTGTTTCTTAGGGTCAACAGACTCCTCATCCTCTTTTTCATTTACTAAATTGTATATTTCTTCAGTAATTCTCTCCATGATGTCTACTTTCAGAATACCACTAAAATAATTAAAACCACAATCAAAAGTGGGAGTGATACGTCGGTAGCATTTGTATGGGAGAAGACAATAAAAATTCATGGTTAGATAGGGGAGGTGCGTAGGTATCCATTATGGGTATTAAATCCATAAAGAATCCTGAAAAGATAATGGGAAGGGGATAAAGGGAACCAATCATTGTCTATATGAACTACCAAGCTTCATCAATTTAAGGAGAAGTCGAGAACTAGAGCCAGTCAGGAGGCGTGGTGTTAGGCCTATCAAGACACTAGTCTCTGAGAACACCCAGATTTGAATTGAGAATTAAGAGATTAGAAAAATGTGGGGAAATCCGATCCCTTGCTCCCTTTTGTTTTGAGTCAGTTACGTGCCTTAGTTTCAATTCTTTCTGCTGGGAATGTACATATGACTATATAAAGGGTGGTCTTTTGTCGTCGTGAGGGTTCGGGGGGAAACGATTGTTGGAGTTAATTCACACACACCTAGGATTTATTTATCCTAAGGGTTTTACTTGTTTATTACTTATAATTAGTCATTATCCAGTCTCCTATAATTTAGGGGAGAATATTCCACCTGGAGAATATTCTCTTTTAGTTGACACTTTTGTTTGACTAGTTGAGTTGAGTTTAGATGTTGCATTAGTTTTGTCACCATGAAACATTAGGATCATCACCATGATAATTAGACCTTTCCTTTTCATAATCACCAGAGTTGTGCATTAGCCTTGATTCTGTAAGTTAACACCTCACTACTCTTTGTTCAATCAGTTAACTGAAGACTAGTTGACTAGTTAACTCAACTAGGTGGCAGTTCACTCCCGTAACTGCCTAAGAGACTAGACTAGGTGGCAGTTCCCTCCCACAACTAATGGTGTGTGTCAAAATCACTCTATACCACCTCTATGGTGCATTGGTTATGCTCCAGCCGAACTCATTGAGTTATACAAAGTATATCATGTGTAAATTATTCATTGTTCACAACGATTAATGAGAATTCTTTCATTCTTTCTCTCCTTCTTCTTCTTGTCAAATTCTCTCTAAAAATGTGTGTATTATTGTTTATATCTATATATTCTATGGAGGTTTGACAAATTTACATGGTATCAGAGCTGACAGACTACTAAGTAAAATCTACACCAATTGTTTTTGGAGGTACAAAAGACTGAAGACAACGGAAAGATGGAAGTCCCAAAAGAATTCATTCTTACACCTTACAACTATTTTGTATGGAAGGAGAAAATAACCATACATATCTGATATAGAGGGTTGTATAGGTTAACCTTGAATACAGATACAGAATCGACATCAGCCATAGAAAAATCCAAGTACTTAAATCGCATGGACGAGGCACTCAGAACAATTTGCAGTCTTATTTATCCCGATCTCCTTTTTTATATATCTTCCTGTAAGACTCCCAATGAAGCCTGGACCACCTTGGAAGGGATATTTGGAAAAAAGGATGATATGAGGGGACACATGCTGGATATGGAGCTTCTCACATTGGATCCAAAAATCTTCGATAATATCGAAGGTTTCTTTACAAAATTCAAGGATTTACTGTCGCAACTCAAATATTGCGGGGTTGATAAATCGAAGGAGGAGAACCAAATGGTTCTCACCATTCTCTCCAAGATTGGTCCTAAATTCTCTGTATTCATATCTACATTCCATACTACCAGATTTGCCTCTGGATCCACCTGGAAGATGCCTTCTCTTGAGGACTTTATCGAATCCCTGACAAAAGAGAAAACCAAGCTCATCAACATGGGCACAATCAAAGGCCCAAGGGTGCATGAACTCACTATGCATTATGGAAGCCACAAATATTATAAATAAAAATATAAAGATAAGTGGAAATATCATGCACATCTGAAGAAGGAAGGGTACACAAAACCCTTCACTGATGCCTCGGGATCCAAAGGAGAAAAGGGAAGAAAAGGAGAGAAATGCACGTACTGTCACAAAGGATTCCATTCAGAATCTTCATGTATGAAAAAAAAAATAGATCTAATGCCTCAAATACTTCATCAAAAAAGCCTTGGATATCACATCCTCGAGGGTGCCAAGAAGAAGAAGCTAGAAGATCTGACTTCCAAGAAAGGCAATTCTAGCCATGCCTTGATTGCCATCAACTCCTCTCTCGATGCTTTGATCATTGATTCAGGAGCATCACATCACATGGCTGCCTCAAAATCAATATATTCTTCTTTGGATTCATTCCAAGGTCCTCCTATTCTTATGGGGGACAACTCTTCTATCAAAGTCACCGACAAATGAAGGAATGAACTCACCAATGGAAGCTTCGAGAACGTGTTTCATGTTCCCAAAAATTCTGTCAACCTTCTCTCTATATATCACATGAGTAATTCTGGCACCAAAAATAAATTCATATTCACACCAAATTCCGTGGACATATACGACATGCAAACCAACTCTAGGGTTGTTGCCGGTGAGGTAAATCATCAGTCTAGATTGTATACTTTTTTTGAATTCATTGAACTTGATTATGCTTTACTGCTTACTCATGCTGATGAAAGTAGTAGGATATGGCATGAAAGGTTTGGACATTTGAATTTCATATACATGCAACAAATTAGTTGATGGTCTACCAGACATCCATTTCTCCAAGGGAGTATGTGAGGGATGTGTTCTCGGAAAATACCCTCAAGATAAATTCGATAAAGGAAAGTCTTAGTGAGCTTCTGCACCTTAGATATGATTCACAGTGACCTTATGGGTCATTTTATGCATCCATCCATAACAAAGTGAGGTTTTTTCTCATTTTTGTTGATGATTTCTCACATTTTACTTGGATCTACTTTCTCGGGAAAAAATTTGAGGTCTTTCAACACCTCAAATATTTCAAAGCCCTGGTTGAGACACTGTCTGGAAAGAAGATCAAAGTCCTCCGAACTGATAAAGGAGGAGAGTATGTAAATCATGAGAATCATAATATTTTCCATGAGGCAAGGATTCAGTTGTAGCACACATTTCCCTATACTCTGCAACAAAACAAAGTTTTTGAGTAGAAAAAACGATGTCTAAAGGAGATGGCATCTTCCATGTTGCATGAAAAGTCACTACCATAAGGACTATGGGCCAAATAACTTAACTATGAAACATACATCCAAAATAGATCTCCCCGTAGAAATGTCAAGGATAAGACCCCCTACAAGTCTTGGAGCGTCCTCAAACTGGAAGTGACCCACTTTCGCATTTTCGATTCACGTGCATGGCCCCAGATTCCCTCTGAAAAGAAGAAGACACTTGATCCACAGAGAACTAAGTGCATTTTTGTTGGATAACCCAATGGTGTGAAGTGATATAGGCTTATTGATCTTTCCTCGGACCGACTCATCATTGAGTGAAGTCTCTAATTCAAGGAAAGTGTCTCACATGCACCTTAGCAACCGCATGCTGACACCTTCATTCTTCCACCTGTCCAAGATGATGAGAATGCACATGCTAACTCTTCTTCAGATGAGAGTTCCGATTAGGAGGACTCGAATGATTTAGATTCAGGGTTAGTACAGTCAAATGTAGAGATAGAACATACATATGGAGTTGCAGAGCCAAAGCAGAGGCCCAAGTGGGAACAAACTACTCTTCAGGATACAGGGGGACTCGTTGGCGATCCAACCAATACTAGGAGGAGTCGATATGATTTTGAGGAGCCTCCTATTGCACTCACTGCCACTGAACCATTTCCCTCTAGGAATATTTTCTTGGTTCAGTCTTCAGATCCACAGTCTTACGTCGAGGCTACTGGAAATCCCTTTTCGGAATCCACCATGAAGGAGGAGTACAACTCCCTCCTTGAGAACCAGAATTGGGATTTGGTTCCCCTTACTTCTGGGAGGAAACCTGTTACATTCCGATCGGTCCACTAGACCAAACGTGAAACAGATGGACAAATCACAAGATACAAAACCAAGATTGTCGCTAAAGGCTTTCAACAGGTTCATAGTATTGACTATGATGAGACCTTCGCTCTAGTAGTGAAGATGGATTCCATACGATTGGCGCTTACCATTGTGGCAATCAAGGGATGGGAAGTCCATCAGATGGATGTGAAGAATGCATTTCTGCATGGTGATCTCTTTGAGGAGATCTACATGGAGAAGCCCCAAGGATTTATGCAGGACTCATCTTTGGTATGTCGACTGAAGAAGTCACTTTATGGCCTCAAGCAAGATCCAAGGGAATGGTATGCCAAGATGGATTCCTACCTCTTGTCACAGAACTTTTTATGTTGTAAATCAGACCCGAATTTCTACATGCTTAGGAAAACTGATTCACTTCTACTTTTATTTTTGTATGTTGATGATTTGTTGATCACTGGGTGCTCGACTTCAATGATTTTTGCAGTCAAGAGGATTCTACATGATAGGTTTTTTATGAAGGACATGGGTCTGCTACACTTCTTCTTTGGACTCGAGATTAGTCAAGATGCACCAGGCATCAAAATGTCTCAGGACAAGTATGAACAAGATCTCCTTGAGAGATTTCAAATGACAGACTACAAGTCTACTCCGACTCCTTTCCTATCAGTAGTCAAACTTGATGATAGTGGGGAGACTCCATTGCTTGACAACACACTGTACAGATAGCTAGTGGGGAGCTTATTGTATCTCGCACACTCTAGACCAGACCTGTCATATGCAGTTGTGTAGTTTCCAGGTTCATGTAGGATCCACGTGAGCTACATTGGAAAGCTTCAAAGGGTATCCTTCAATACATACATGGCACCATCACCTTTGGGATTCATTATGCAACATACTCTACATTAGATCTCATTGGGTTTACTAATTCTGACTAGGCTGGTTGTAGCACTGATCGCAAGTCCACATCTGGTTACTCACTCAGTCTTGGTTCCAGGCCTATTTGTTGGTTGAGCAAGAAGTAAGCTACCATTTATCTATCTTCAGTCGAGGTAGAGTACATAATGGTAGTTAGCCTAACCATTCAAGATATGTTGCTACAACATTTTCTCATTGAGTTGGCCATTTAGTTTCATCGACTGATCATCATCTGGTGTGACAACCAGAGAACTCTAAAGTTCTACAGAGATCTAGTTTAGAGGCAGCGGACAAAGCACATTGACATCCACATGCACTACATCCAATACTTAGTACATGAGGGGTCATTGACTTACAGTTCTTTCCTTCAGCATAACATACGACAAACATATTCACCAAAACCTCCATTGAGAAGAAGTTTCGTTCTCTACGAAGTCGTCTTGAAGTGAATGACACAATTCCCTAACAACTGTAGTTCTTCTTTTTACATACATTGTACCTTTAGGGGGGGGGGTTCCCATGAGGTTTTCCCTCTTTCCTCACTTTATTTTCAGTGTATCTTTTTTACTTGGGTACCTAACATGGCCTCGTTGTCGGGACCTAATATTTATTTTTACCATAGTGATGTTCAGGGTGGTGGTGGAGTTACTTCACACACACCTAGGATTTATTTATCCTTATTTATTAGTTATAATTATTCATTATCCAGTCTCCTATAATTTAGGGGAAAAATTCCACTTGGAGAATATTCTCTTTCAGTTGACACTTCAATTTGACTAGTTGAGTTGAGTTTAGATGCTGCATTGGTTTTGTCACCACACAACATTGGGATCATCACCATGCTAATTCAAACTTGCATTGGTATCATCACCATAGTGTCACATTAGCCTTGATTCCCTAAGTTAACTCCTCACTACTCTCTGTTCAGTCAGTTAACTGAAGACTAGTTGACTAGTTAACTCAACTAGGTGGCAGTTCACTCTCGTAACTGCCTGAGAGACTAGACTAGGTGGTAGTTCACTCCCATAAATGTTGGTGTGTGTCTAGATCACTCTACCACCACTATGGCTTATTTTTTATCCTCCATTCAATCTCATTGATTTATACAGAGTATATCATGTGTAAATTATTCATTATTTACAATGGTTAATGAAAATTCTTTCATTCTTTCTCTCCTTCTTTATGAAATTCTCTCTCCAAATGTGTGTATTATTGTTTATATATATATATATATATATATATATATATATATATATATATATATATATATATATATTGTATAGGTTAAACAAATTTACAACTGTAACATGGAGACCTAAGGACTAGATGGCAGAGAATAGGCCAGGCTAGGCATATGTGAAAGATAGGGATACGTTGCCTCTAGGAAGTCTCAATCCAAGATAATGGGGTTAGGGGATGAGAGATAATGTTGAGTAGCACACCTACAAGTCTTTGTGGAATTGGCATAGGTAAGTATATGGGTAATGAGGCTGATTCAATGTTCAATGAGGTTCTATGCTTACTGGAGTTGTCCCTGTGCAATCAGAATTCTACCTTTCAGATTAGCTTCTTCAGGACCTTTTCTTATCGCACACACTCGTGAAAGCCTTTGTTTTCTTGGAAGGGGAATGAATGAAATTAGTTGAGTTATAGGTAGGTGTGGATAGAGTAGTGCTTGTGTGGGTTACCTGCATAGTTGTGCCTGATACCTCAACTAAAGACATTGTGAGTGGATTAATGCACTTCACCTTGCCTAGGGTAGTGTCCGCCAAGGCTATACAAGTGGGCCATAGGAGAAGCAATGAACCATTGCTCAAATTGGTTCTTGTGTGTATGTTGTGCAAGACCTTCTTAGTTTTGATTGCATTTCTAGTTAGTCTATATTCCTCTACATGAATGGGCTAGGAGACTGAGTTTGAACCATCGATTGGTGTAAGGAGGTTTTCTGATCTGTTTCCACAGAATTCCAAGGTTGAGGTTGGGTGAGGGACTTGCGATATCAATAGTTATTTATATAGGCACTATAGAAATAAAGGTTGAAGTTAATTCCAAAAACATTTATCAATGTATCGTGGATGAAGGAACCTCTACAAGTATTGTTTCCTCCTCGGTTTGGAAAGTCTTGGGATCTCCCAAGCTTGTGTCTGCTTCACATGAGTTGTTGGCTTTTGACAAACGACCTAGTGAATATTTGGGGATTCTTCCTTAGTTTCCTATCTCATTAGGTGGGAATATTTTCCTTGTCGATGTTATAGTGGTGCAAGGCCCACTAGATTTTTATATGATTCTCAAGCATGATTGCGTATATGCTATGAACGTTGTGGTGTCTACCCTCTTCTAGGTGATGCATTTCCCTCATAATGGAAGCATTGTCACTATTGACCAATTGGCATATGATAATAACCATCCTAATTCAACATTAGTTTATGCTACCCCTTTATATGTTGCTAGTGTTCATGTAGACTCTACCCCACCACGAGTTAATTATGTGGCATCTTATCCTCGGTGTTCAATTGCTTCTGAGCAAGAACCTATGCAATAATCTTTTCCTTCTCGAGACTTGGTCTCAACAATTGATCCATTCATTTATCCAATGGGGGAATGGGAGCCCTTGCTTCCCCCTGTTCGTCCAAGTGATCTTGAGTCTCCTTCTGAGTATGATCTCATTGTTTATAGATCCTCAAGCCCTCGTGCTTGTGATTCTTTTTTGATAGACTCTGTCAGTCCTGGCCAGAGCCTTGATCGTCATATGGAATATGGTTAGTTTACTTCACCCTTTGGGATTGTCGACCCTTGTTTGTGTGATTTCTCGGATTTTGAATTTCCTTCAGATGAGGCTATCCTTGAAGCCATGACTATGGTTTCTATACCATGGGAGGACTTACACCATGGTTTGTGTTTTCTTCCCTTTTGGGAGACTTTCCAAGTTGACTATCGAAGAGACTCTTGGTCTGAGCCTAGCAGTGGAATATACCAAAACCAATTTCATACATGATTCATAGCCCCCTGGAGTCTTCTTTAAGACCTTTTCAAACTCTCTAAACATGTAAATATTGCTGAGTGATCTTGTTTTCCTTTATGCTCACCAAACTAAAATTTGAAGGCAGGTCTGTCCGGTGGTAGTTTACCCCTTTTTCGATTTGGATGGTCAATTGTACGAATAAAGGTGTACTCTAGGAACTCTGGTTCGCTAGAAGAATATTCTTAGGTATAAGTTTAACCCTTTTTCAGGCCTGAGGGACTAAATTTATGAAAAATGAACCCCCACGGAGTCCATAGTTAATCTCTTTTCAGACTCTCTAAAATTGAAAAGATTGTCCAGTGACCTTGTTCCTTCACACTCGTTAAATTGGTCCAAAAGAACATACTTTACAATGTCCATAGTTAAGATCTTTTTAGACTCCTTAAAATTGAAAAGATCATCGAGTGACCTTGTTCTTTCACACTCATTAAATTGGTACAGAAAAACATCTACTGGCATGCATTTAACCCTTTTTTTGGTCTGTAGATTAAGGAGGAAAATGGTACACCTCGGGAGATTCATCTCACCGGGACAGTTCTCCTAAGTAGATTTTATAATTTTTCGTGCTAAGCAAACTAAATCTAGAAAAAGGCTACGAGTCCATAGCTAAGTTCTTTTCAGACTCCTTAAAATTGAAAATCTTGTTGAGTGATCTTCTCTGTGTCACACTCGTTAAAATGGTTCTGAATAGACGTCTTTTCGGTGCTAGTTTATTCCTTTTTCGAGCCAACTAGACTATTTTCAAAAAAGGTACCCCAGTGAAGTCTTCTCTTACGTTTTTTCAAACTCTCTAAAATTGAAAAACCACCGAGCTTAACTTCTTTGGGATCATGAAAAATACATTGAAGGCATTTTCATCGTGTCTTGCTAATCATAGTTGCATCTCTATGTCTTTGGCCTAATTCTGGCTCCATGTTTCTCTCAACTAAACCTTTGAAGCATGTCTTATACACAAGCCTTGTAGTACTATGCCTCTCTGAACCAACACCTTGACCCATGGAGGAATTTTACCCTAGTGTAATTTTCCTACACATGTCTCCTTGCTATGAGCATTGGTGTGTTCAAGCTCTTCAAAATATTAAAAAAGACAAAAAATCAAATATACCCGAAAAAGAGGATGGAAAAAGTATTTTCTTTTTATGGAAGAATGATGAGTCACCCTTCGAAAAAGCACATCCTTTCATTTTTCATCAAGATTTGGGATTTAATATGACCTTAGAAAGTTGTTCTCACTACATAGAGTTGTGTCCTCCTCCGTTTGGTTATTCTTCCAAACATATAGAGAGTTTGTGTTGCCTTCTGCATCATGAACTTATGTCAATGTCATGTTGCCTGAGTCTAATCATTAGTCGTGTTATTGTCCAAGGTAATTTTTACCCAAATTGAGTCATCCCTTCTACAGTTTGTCTCTTGACCTCATGCCCGACAATCCCAAAATTCCAATCAAGTCCTTGTTCGAAATCTGTGAAGTTATCTTCCTGATAACTGAGATCCTCTTGTCTTTCCACAACGAGTCATAAAATACCTTTGGGTAGTGAATTTGTACACACACATTACACTCCTACCTAAGTTTGAAGATATGGAAGTTGTTTCTCGAGCTTGGAAGGCCTCATCTCCAGCCATCAGGCATCATTTGGGTTCTTGAATATGGATACTATATATGTATATATTTGATTTTGACATGTATATACGATGTGTATTGCTTGCAGCTACACTTTATTAAGTTTTATGACATGGATCTGTAGTGTATTTGATTGGAAGCCATGATTTATTTAATCTCAAGCATGGGTATGCCCACCTCGGTGAGACAATTGTTATTTTGTAGATGGAACCTCCTGAACTTTGGTACCGGGCTCACTCGCTTCATACGTTGGTGAATATTTATAATGTATTTCACCCATCAAATGCTCTTATGACGTCATTCATTATGGGGCATCTGTTATAACCCTAAATTGCACCATACATGCATACCTGACATTAGGCCATCCTACTTGATATTGTTTCCAAGGCATCACTGAGAAACTCTTCTTAAAAACACTATTTTTGAATATGTACGCTCCCTGCACCACTACTGCCCACATATGTATGCTAGCTTCACCACTACTTCCCTCATATGCATGCTAGTTGCACCATTACAACCCACGTATGGCCACACAAATTGTAAAAATTAAAAAGTTCCAAGGAATTCATTGAGATTATAAGCTATTGGGTAGTTTTCCAAGTGTCCCATGACCTATAGCCCATCACCCAATCGAATAACCATCATTTTTTCATATAAAAGGAGTTGTTGGTATCTCATTCTAGGAATAAGCATAAGAACAATGAAACTCTTCCCATTTCACTTTCCCCCCTTGCCCCAAGAATTTGCA
>JZKD02S0247709.1:0-10455 GCA_000966675.3 Picea glauca
AATCAAGTAAAGAACCACTTCCAGATATATCATATACTAAAGAGCCAGACTAATTTGAGGGGAAACAATGAGAAACTACATTGATTATTCAAACAAAACGCCATTAGGCTCAGACCTAGGCTTACCCACTTCACTGTTTGGCCTTAAAATTGGTTTCAAAGACAACCCAATTGATTAAAAACCAAAAAGGAGACATAGTAGGTACGGAGCTAGGAAAAGAAAAGAGAAAACCTAGAATTTATATACAATTTGTATGGAGAGGTTACTGGAACTTAGACTCTTAGTTCAGTGAGGCTTCCGCATACATGAAAACTAACTCCTGCCAAAATAAATAAACATAAATGGTTGAATGGTAGGGACAAACGCGGAGAGAGGTGAATGTGATCGAGGGTGAAATGACGATGAAGTGAGGGTAAACACAAGCAGTTATTAAAAACATACCATGGTGAGAGAGAAAGCATGGGATGGGATGAGAAGACGGAAAAAGTGCCCAGTGACCAAGCGTTGAGCCAAGGAAGGAACCCACAAGGGCATAATAATGAAATACACACTAATTGAACAAAAATGGGTACAGTGTCATGCCCAAAAGCCGAGCCCTCAGCTCAGAGACTTGGAGATTGTCAAAGAACCTCCATTTACCCTCCAAAAATAAGAAAACAACACCAAACCTGCGCCCAAAGACCAAGAACCAAGAAATGAGGAGGAATCCAACTAGAAACATGTGCACTACACATGGTAAAAGCACCCAGCGACCCAAAACCGATCTTATGAGGTCATAGTTTCCATAACACATCACAAGTCAAAGCCAAGCGCCATGCGCCAAGCCACCAAAGAGAAGAATATTATTGTGGTCTATGCATCCTGCAACTGCACATTCAACAACGTGACACACACATCTTCAACGACTTCTTCTAACTGAAAAACAAAAATGAAATCACTATCCCTACACACACACTTTGACAAGAAAAAAAATCGACGGCTTCAAAGAAAATAAAAATGACAACCTTCGAAATGACTTCAAAGATCGTTGGTTTTAGCTAACTCACATATAATATCACCAAATTCTCAAGCCAGAACGTTAGAAGAAACAAAAAACTATCGAATTCAAATGACCGTAAAGAAAATACTTATTTAATATGCCAAGAGGAGCCCACGATGGGCATATGTCATATGCTCAAAGCGCCACCGTGTTGCAATACACAACCCAGCACACAAGAGCACCAAGCCCTTGATAGCATTCGACCCATCAAAGCGAGACCACAACATAAGCTACCAAGCCAAATGGAAGGGCCCAACGCATTGAGTGCCAATCCATGGAGGAAGGAGGAGCTTAGAAACAAACAAACAAAAAAAAACACCAGACCAATGCTAAGCCACACCCAGGACGAGGCCAAGCATGCCAAGCTATGAGGGGATGAGCCCGCTCCTTCCCAGACATTTCTGCCTTAAAATCAGTTGGCCAGACAATTCCTAGAGAGAAAATAAAAATAAAATAAAAATGAAAACGAAAATAGATAGGGAAGTCATAAGAGATTTGGAGAGCTTGCGCAGGCTTTGGAGGCTGCTTGCCATGGCCACATGCCAAGGAGGCATGCAATCCATACCCCATCGCGCCATTCAAAACAAAAATAACTAACGAAAAGTAGATGTAAGAACGAATTGAAGGGTGCAGGATGAAGAGGAACCCTCAGCCTGCAGTTGCAGAGGAAGAGGAACCCTCGACCCGCAATCGCAGAGGAAGAGGTGGTCGGGGAGGAGGTCGGGGAGGAATGATTCCGAGTAAGAGCGGGGTTAGGGTTTTAGGCACTGAGAGCCTAGGGGCACGTGGGCCTAATGCAAGGTCCCACGATACCAACCTCATTCGACTATCTTTAAATATATGAATAATTTTAAATAATTTTATTTAATTTTAAATTTTAAAATATAAACTTTAAGTTATAAAAGATTATTTTAATTATTATAATCTTACCCAAAATATCTATATAAAAGATTGTTTTTAATTTTATTATTTATATATTAAATAATAATAAAAGATTGTTTTAAATATTATAATCTTTTACTTTATTTAATTGTTAAATAATATAAATATTGGTTATTTTAATCATTAATATTTTAAAATATCTATTTACTTACTAAAGTTTTAAATAATTAATATAAAGTTATATATATGTTATATTAATTATTTAAAATATATTTAATAAAGAGGGCTCTACGACCTGGAAGGGTTAGACACCTAAAAAAGAAATCCAGTTAGGGTAAGGGGCGAGGATACCACAATGCTAGCATAACTAGCTAGGGGAGAGAGTTAGTAGTTTACTTAGGTGAAGACATCGAGTTTAGATACTTAAACCCTGACCTAGCCACTTACCCTAAAGAGAGTAACGTCTTTTTACAGACAAGTAAAAAAAAAAAACTTACGCCTAACCCTATGTTTACAAGTATAAGTTGCGCGAATGTGAATTGCCTTAGACTCTTCCCTGACAAGCATTCGGTTTGATGCAGATTCAATTGTTCTAGATGGTTAGGACTCGGGGAAATTGAGGCCTAGGGGCATCATCGCAAGGACTGCCAACACTGGTGCCACCACCACCATCGCCTGAATTAGCTCTCATTCTACGCTCTTTGGAGGCCATTAATGAGACTTTAAAGGGGAGTCAACCAACAGATGTCAAAGTAGAACCCCCACAATATGGAGGGGGTAACCCTGAAGCGTTGAGGGATTCAGAGGGAGGGCCTCCACCCGGGGACATCACTAGAGAAATGCAGAAGATCAAAATCCCAGAGTTTGTTGGAGGTCGTGCTAGTGAACGTGCTAAAGCATGGTTGGAAGGAATGGCACAATGTTTCGCCTTAAGAGACTATGCTTCCACATCAAAGGAGAAAATAAAAATCTTTTAGTTAAGGGACAATGCCTTGAACTGGTGGGGAAACCTGGAGAGGCAGTTGCACCTTACCCCAGACACCGTCTCATGGGAACTTTTTGGGGAAAGGTTCCGGAGGAAATATCTACCAGCTTACTACGAGGAACAACAGGTGGGAGCATTTCATGCTCTAGTACAGGAAAACAAGACCGTGGAAGAGTACGAGATTATGTTCATGGAGTTGGTAAAATATGTTTCGTACATGGATAATGATCAACGACAAGCATAATGCTTTGTCTATGGGTTAAACCCTAAGATAAGGACCATGGTACGGATGTGGAAGTCGTTGTCAGTAGCGGAAGCAGTTGAAAATGCATGTTATGCAGAGGAACATATGAGCTTAAACGAAGGTATGAGATCGACCTTTCCTCATCACCCTGGATTCGTGGGGAAGGCCCCTAGGTCCTTCTCCAGGGGAGGGATCTCTAGGCCACCTCCTTATGGTAATAGAGTCGCACCAAGGACAATTATTACAGGTATTTCAATGGCAACAAGTGTAGCATCTCGCTCAACCCCAACGACACAGGCAGGTCCATGACCTTCTCAGGGAGCAGTAAGTAGGGGCAGGGGTTCTAGGAGAAGGAACTCATTTCAGAGACTTTCATAGAGCAGTGTGCAGGTTCCATCTCATGTTACATGTTGGGGATGTGGAGGACCCCATTACTAGTGTGACTTCCTAGAGTTGCAAGCAGGATTTGTGCATAGAGAAGGAAAGGCCCCAATGGGAAGAGAAAGTGGTATCCACCAGATTTATGCAACGATTAATAATTTCCAGGTAGAACATCAATCCATGGTGGTGGAGTCGTCAGGTACGCTAAATCATATCAATGTTAAAATTTCATTTGATTCTGGTGCTACAGATAGTTTCATTTCACCATCTGCATTAGAAAAGAGTGGGTTGGCAGCCTATGAGCACGATGACTTTGAACAAGTTGAGATGGCTTCGGAGGAAAAACAAGTAGTAGGACCTAACGTTGATAAATGTCTAGTAGAACTGGGAGTGTGTACTACCAGGATGAAGGTATACGTCATTGCTCTCAAGACGTATGACCTAATCATTGGAATGGATTGGTTAGAATCCCATCAAGCTATGGTAGATTGTTTCGCAAAAAGGGTGCTTTGTGTTGACGATGAAGGAAGGCCAGTAGAGATCCATGGTGTACAAAGAAAAGGTATCTCTATGCTTTATCTAAACTATGAAGGTTAAGCGATGCATGAGGAAAGGATTTCGACTATATGTAGTGGAAGCAGTGAATGAAAGGAAATGACCCTTCTTGGATGAATACCCAGTATTGTCGGAGTTTAAGGATGTTTTTCCGAAAGAGTTTCCAGGGTTACCTCCTGAGAGGGAGCTTGATTTTACTATTGAGATAAAACCTACTGCATAACCAATTTCCAAGACTCTGTATAGGATGACAGCGCCAGAACTTTGTGAGTTGCAGATGCAGTTGAAAGAACTACTCGACTTAGGGCTAATAAGGCCCAGTGTCTCACCTTGGGGTGCACCAGTAATTTTTGTGAAGAATAAGGATGGTTCCTTACAATTGTGTATAGATTACAGGGAGTTGAACCGTGCTACAGTGAATAATAGGTACCCAATTCCATGAATAGATGATCTCTTTGATCAGATGAAAGGAGCAGCGGTATTCTCAAAAATTAATTTGCGATCAGGGTATCACCAGTTAAGTATTAAGGAAGGCAATATTCCTAAAACTGCCTTTCGAACTTGGTTTGGGAATTACGAGTTCGTTGTAGTACCTTTCAGATTGACCAATGCGCCAACAATATTCATGAGCCTCATGAATGGTGTATTCCAGAAGTACTTAGACCGCTTTGTACAAGTCTTTCTAGATGATATCCTCATTTATTCCAAGAACGAAAGAGAACATGAGGAACACTTGCGAGTGGTGTTGTCCTGCCTTAGAGAGAACAAATTGTATGGGAAGTTGTCGAAGTGTTCCTTCTTCTAGAAATAAATTCACTATTTAGGTCATATCATTTCCGGTGAAGGAATCTTTGTGGACCCCAAAAAGGTAAAGGACATTATGGAATGGCCAATGCTGAAAAATGCTCATGAGGTAAGAAGCTTCATGGGGCTAGCAGGTTATTATCGGAGATTTGTGGAAGGGTTCTCTAAAATAGTGAAACCCATCACCACTTTGCAGTGCAAGAGGGTCAGGTATGAATGGACAGAAGAATGTGATAGTGCATTCATCGAGCTTAAGAGGTTACTAACTAGTGCACCAATTCTACGAGTGTTGGGAATAGAAAAGGACTTCACAGTCTGCATGGATGCCTTGAAGCAAGGGTTGGGGTCCATGCTAATGCAGGATGGAGGAGTGATAGCATATGCATCAAGGAAGTTGAAGCAACACGAGGAGCTTTACGCTACTCATGATTTAGAGTTGGCAGCTGTAATGCTAGCTCTGAAACTTTGGAGCCACTATCTGGAGGGGTGAAACTTTGAGCTCAAAATGGACCATGAAAGTTTAAAACATCTCTTCACTCAAAGAGATCTTAATGCCAGGCAGAGGCAATGGAGTGAGTTTACGAGTGAGTACGATTTTGGTATTTCTTACATCGAGGGAAAATAAAATGTGGTCGCAGAGGCCTTGAGTAGGAGACCACGTGTCTTCTCCTTGGTACCCTTAAAAGTCGATCTGAGGGAGCGTGTGTTGACACAACTCCTTGGAGATAGTTGGTATTTAAATGTTACTTCAAACCTCCATAGTGGGAAGCAATTAGATCCAAAGTATGAAGGATATAGCCTGAAAGCAGAGGGGCTATTAAGATATCGGGGAAGGATGTACATCCCCAAAGGTGGGGACATTCGAAGCATCATACTGAAGGAAGCCCATAGAGCACTTTATTGTGCGCATCCGGGTGTGAAGAAAATGTATGCAAACATGAAGAAGATTTTCTTCTGGGTACGCATGAAGCACGATGTACTCCATTTCGTCGCCAAGTGCCTAGAGTGTCAACAAGTGAAAGTTGACCGCCATCACCCGACAGGTCTCCTACAACCTCATGAGGTTCCTATGTCCAAGTGGGAAGTCATTTCTATGGATTTTGTTGTGGGGTTGCCGCTCACATCGCATAGACACAATGCCATTCTTTTGATAGTTGATAAGTTAACAAAGAGTGCTCATTTTATTCTGGTTAGAGACACTTACGATGTCACTGATGTGGCACGTGTGTTTGTAAGTGAGGTCATCCGTTTGCATGGGATACCCAAGAAGATCATTTCAGATAGGGACTCCAGATTCACTTCGAGGTTTTGGAAAAGTTTGCAGTCAGCGTTGGGGACTCAGTTGAACTTAAGCACAACTTATCACCCTAAAACAAATGGGCAAACCAAGAGAGTAAATCAAGTTATGGAAGACATGCTTAGGATGTATGTTATGGATAATCAAACCCATTGGGAGAAGTACTTACCTTTGGTAGAGTTCGCCTACAATAACAATTTTCATAGCTCCATCGGAATGCCACCCTACGAAGCTATGTATGGAAGGCCATGCAGAACACCATTGAGTTGGGAAAGGTTAAAAGACCGCGTGACAGTTGGTCCAGAATTGATTCAAGAGATGGAGGAACAGGTGATACAGATTAGGTAGAGACTAAAGGAAACACAAGATAGACATAAAAGTTATGTTGATGCACACACGACTGACCAAAGTTATAAAGTGGGAGATCAAGTTTTCATTCGTATTAGACCTAGTAAGAGTACCATTCGGTTTGGGAAGGGGAAAAAGTTGTCACCTCGATTTATAGGACTGTTCAAAATCCAAGAGAAAATTGGACCTATTGCCTATCGTCTCGTACTGCCACCCCACTTGCATAAAACTCATAATGTTTTTCATGTATCTGTTCTACGTCATTATGTTGCTGATGAATCACATAAACTGAATTGGAAGGAATTGCAGGTATCGGACGCGAGAACCCTCATGGTAGAACCATTATGTATATTGGACCGTAGAATCCGACATCTCAGGAACCGTTCGGTAGACCAAGTTAAGGTCCAGTGGGACAAGTATAGTCCAGGATCTTCTACTTGGGAGGATGTCGAGACATTACGACGAGATTATCCCTCACTTTTTTGACCACCTCAAGAATATGTTTCTCGAAGGTTGGGTATATGTAACGCCACCTTTTGAATTAGATAGCAAGGATTAACTGAGGCCTAATCACCTTTATTTTATATTCACTGTGAAACTATTAATGTTACACTTGAACTTTTAAGACGTATGAACCTATATGGATGTTTAAACGTTATTTGAATGATGATGGATATGATGAGATCTATTATGTGAATGTAAATTCTATGAATGTTTAATGTTATTTGAATGATGATGGATATGATGCGATCCATTATGTCAATGCAAATTCTATGAATGTTTAATGTTATTTGAATGATGATGGATATGATGCAATCTATTATGTGAATGAAAATTCTATGAACGCTTAACGTTAATTGAATTATGGGGATATTATGCGATCTATTTATAACTTGAAAAGTTTGATATTTAAAGTTGTTGGTATGTGGATACCGAATTGAGATTATGGTCGAATGCATTTACATGATTATAATGCATAGATATGTATGAGTTTGTGTTATAGACTAATCTGCAGGTCAATGGGCTATGAAATAGCCAAAGGATAATGGTAATACAAGTGGATGTCATGACCACCGACTAAAAGAAAAAAAAAATATGGTATGAATATTTGTATGTGAAATTATGTTGGTTTTAATGCATTGCTATGATATGTGGACCAGTACAGGTTTTTTAGGTGGTGAGACTGCCTAAAACTGAATATATGATGACAAAATTCCTAGCAACACAGTGCCACTGTATATTCCATGGTAGGGTGTGGACCCTAGTCCTATTAGGAGGGGTGGAGGCATTTCCACTATGTATCCTCTGAAACCTGGAGTCATGGGAGGATGGTGTTAGCTCACGCTCCCCTAGACATGTGATGATGACTGTCCGTTGCCTGTTGGGGAAGCTTGTTCAAGATAGTGACACTTCTGCTTACGGGTTCTATTTGGAGTTAGGTCAATATAGTTGACGCTCCAAGATAGTCTAGCAGGGGAAGGATAGGGATGGAAGATGGAAGTAAGTTAGGGAGGAATGATGAATAGAAATAGTTGAGAGGGTATGGGGATTTGCCTTATAGTGGGATTTATTGTTTTCCCTTATGAAAAGAAAATATGTATATATGTATATTCATAATTACTTAATTGAACTACAATTGTCTAAATAAACGTTGTTGAGCTAGATTATTGTAATTAGGGGATTTCACAAACATTTAATTGGTTTATTGTCTTTTATAAAATGAATAGTCTTATTGATTGGATTGGATGCATACAAGAATTACTATAGGTGTGATAGTTATTGTCATTAGTAGATGAGCGAGACTTGTATGTGCTAGCTACACATGCATTTCTTGCACATATACACTAGTATGTATGATTTTCTTTTGCTTACTTATTGATAATGTTGTTCATTGGATGTGAATGTATGAACCTTGTGTCATTTCCCTTGTTTTGTAAATTACCCTAACTTCGGGATGAAGTTTCTTGAAGGGTGGGTGTATGTAACAACCCTAATTAATTCCTTAATAAATATTAGTTTAATAAGTATTAGTTTAATGAATTATTAAAATAAGATTTTCTTTGAAGACTTTATTATAATATGATTGTTATTGGTAGTTGAACCAATTTATGGGAGGGATAAGGTCGTTGAGTGATTAATGAGGGGAAGGCGGTGGATAAGGGAGGAGAAGGAAGATAAGGGAAGGGGAGGACTCGAGAAGGGGGAGGTATTTTTGGTTAAGTAAGATTTTTCAATTCATGTGAGGAGGAGAAAAATTTGGAGAAGGGAAGGAGAAGGGAGGAAGTAGTTTGGGACTGTGTATCTATTTTGCATCTGTTTGTGCTTACAACTAACTTGAGGACTCTCACAGGGGGGCACGTATTGCTGGGAATTTTGGGCTTGGGGGCCATGAAACTGTAAGGAATCTTGGGGCTAGGGAGACGGATAGGTTGTTCCTAGCTGGCTGGGAGGTTAATCAGTTTGGGTAGGATTCATCAACTTTAGTCCAGCTTCAGTTCAACATCAGTTTGAGGTAAATACATTTCATTATCATTATTATTATGCTATTGTTCATGCTGTTCATTATTATTATGTTTTTGTTCATGTTGTTCATTATTATTATGTTGTTGTTCATGCTGTTCATTATTGTTATGCTGTCATTATTATTATGCTGAACATGTTGTTCCTTATTATTTATTATGCTGTTCATTTTTTTCATTTTGTTGGAACATAATTTATTATGCTGGTAAATAAACATAATTTATTATGCTGGTAAATAAAGAAGTGATTAAGATAGAAGTAAATAAGATAGAAATTCTGTAAATATATTTATGTTTTATGAGGCCCTGTATGCACATGCCTTACAAAAACAGAGTATAATTGTTTACAAAAACAACAGGCTTTTCTGCATATGGTTCTGTGCCTGAAATCCCAAGTTTGTCCATCAGTAGCCAGCTAATAAAGAAAACTCCATCCAATGCCAGAGTAAAAAAAATTAGCCTCTGTCCTAGAGGGGGAGATCCAGAAATGCCAGAGCATTCTTCAAAGGATAGCTGGAAAAATTATGAAAATCATTACATTAAAGAAACATAAACGAGGAGGGACCCTCATTGTCGTCCTCCCATCGAGAAAAATTAATTTGACCGGTGGGCATCGACAACACCTCTTTTGACAAGGTATCCGCAACACAATTATCTTCTCTGAAGATGTGGTCAAAAGAAAGGTTCCTAAAGTGTCGGGTGGCTTCAAGAGTTCTATCTTTCCAGCTCAACAGGGCAGTCGCCTGGAGATTAGCCTTCCCATTGAGCCAGTCAATTACAATTCTTGAATCCCCAAGAACCAACAGACAAAAAATGTTCAATCTTCGAGCCAAGGTGAGCGTTTCCCAAGCCCTCATGAGTTATTCCTTTGAGTTAGATTCTTGTCTGCAGTTGAGTGTTCACCAAAAGGAGGAACAATTAGTTATGTGGATCGTCCCACCAGCCCCACAGAGTTTGTCGCTTTGTTGCGCAGCTCCATCAAACCAAGCACTAACTCTATTTGAAGGGAGATTTACGTTGGAGGTGCATAATGGATGAGATTTAACTCGAGTACCATGAGAAGCCACCATTGATAGAGTTTTGTAGATCACTCGATGTGTCAAAGGGAAACCCTCACCAAAGACTGTCTCATTTCTATCAATCCAAATGTTCCAGCAAAGAAAGGCTGGCAACGAAGGGTAGGAAGTATTAGTATTTTTCCGATTGCTGAGGCACGAGCTAATCGAGTTGTCATTCCACCTTGTTGAGAGTTTGAAGCTGAGTAAGAATTGTTTCCAGACTACACCAGTAAACGGGCAAGTCATAAAGAGATGATGAGTCGATTCACAGCCCTCTTTGCACATTGGACAGTGACTTGGTCCCGTCCATCCTCGGGCCTATAAGTTTTCCCACACAAGAACT
>JZKD02S0247731.1:0-21133 GCA_000966675.3 Picea glauca
CACACACACACACACACACACACACACACACACACACACACACACACATATATATATATATATATATATATATATATATATATATATATATATATATATATATATATATATATATGTATATATATGTATATGTATATGTATGTATGTATGTATGTATGTATGTATGTATTTATGTATTTACGTAATCCATAGGTGGTCTTTCCAATATAAGCTTACAACCATCATTTCTGATCAAAACACCATACAGACAGCCTTACACTGTAACCATTCATAATTACACAAACCATGAACATACATGTCAGAATACTAATTTCAAGATACGAGATATAACACTTATAAAAAAAACATGAGGTTTGATGCAACTGCTGAGAGGGGTGCTCGTTTCCACCCAACCATAGGCTCAGTGATTCCGAATGGATTTACCACTAGCCACCCTCGAGCTTAGACCACAATGCTGTGAGACTGAATCTCCATTCGTTAGAAGTTGAGAACAAAGGTTACTCTCTTTCTTCCCTGCTTATCAATCACTTTGTATAATTTTTCCAGAGTCCTTCCAATTTCTCCCCTCCTGCGATCTCCGTCGCGACTGGCCCCCTCCACACCTCTTTCCTGCCTTTTCTTTTCCAGTGAGGTTGTGTGTGGCATGAAATTCCCCGTAGTGGTCAGGTCTGAGGCTTCCACAGGTGGGTGGTTCACCCCCCATCCCTCATTAACTCATGAGGAGCCTCTTCACCTACCAACCTAGCGATAAATTCATTTCGAGGCCAGCGAGCCGCTCTTGATCTTTGGGCCAGTGAAGGCCAAACACGGTATTGGTTTTGGTGGAAGTTAACACCACCATTCCAGGTGCCTTCCACCACCTTTCATCAGCCATCGTGGTCTCATTTCATCACATCCCCCTCTTAGCATTCCTGCAACATATATTCATAACATTATTGACATTCGTAGAACTTTTATACTAAGGTCCATTCAAAATCACACATTCACATCTTGAGTTTGCTATAGTTCTTGGACAATATAGTTATTTTTACATACTGGGGGAAATAGGGTGTTACATTCTTGAATATGATGAGGACGATATAGACAATTGGCTAGTGGACTACTCCATGAAAAATCAAGACATTGAAGAAGCACTACATGGAATTTCCATTGATCTGAGGGACTTGGAAGGAAAGTTGTTCAACATCAAAATCTATCATGAAATCAATGTGGCGCCAATGAAAAATTATATCGAAGAATGGTTCAAGAAAGCTATCGATAAACTGACCAATGAGGGGCAAGCAATAGTTGAGATGGTTCATGTAACTGTTGATGAAAATGATAAAATCACATAAAAAATCAAGTGAAAACAACAAGAGACCATCATAGTAAGTTTATGTTGATCACACCCTTGTTTTTCTTTATCAAGTCCTTCATTCATTCATTCCACCTCTTTCACTAAAAAGGTTTAACCGGAGACTGATAACTCATTTTTTCTTCTTACTAGGTCTTGTTGTTCTTCTACCACCCACCATCTTCCTTGTAAGATCTTATTTCTTGTATTTATTTGCTTTATAGTCTATGGGAGCCTCATTCATATTCTTTAAGAAAAACACATTTTAAATTTCAAAGAATATGTAACAAACTATATATATTTTTAGAATTTTCAAGAGAGCTACTTTGGGAACAATCTCGACTGTTCTTTGTAACCTTGTTTTTAGAATATAAAGTATTTTAGGTTGATCTATCATTATATTTATTTGAGTTTCCCATGTGTCCATTCTGTTAAAGTTCTCTTATGCATGCAAATCATCTTCTTTTTATTTTTATGTGATCATAATTATTTATTTTAAACTATGATGGATGTGAGGAACTTTTTCTTATTTATTTTAAATGTTTGAAGTGTGTGATTCCTAGTCCTTTATTAGGAAAATTCTTATAAAAAACAAAAAAAAAAATCCTTTTATCTTTCTAGCAATCCTTAACTTATTTTATTACCACGATAGACTTATGAAAAGTCCCATATTCTGAATATTTAGAATCCTAAGAAAATATTAAATTAAATAGGAGTACCACCTCTATAAAAATGCAGGATTCACATCCTCATGAGGCTGCCATTTCGGTCCTGACGGATTCAAGCGTCAACATTTTTGGCGACCATACCAGGGAATGAGATGAAATTTGGAACTTGGTCTAGCATTTTTTGAAAAATTTATGACTTTTCCACAGGCTGACCTATCCCACCTAGAAATTGGATTGAACAATCAATGAAGCATTTTACATATGTTATACAATCTGGTAATAACAAGAACTGAGACACGAGAATATTTAGAAAGGTCCCGACAGATATTAGTCCAAGAAGAAGAAAGAGAAATCCTCTGGAGATAGAGGAGAGATGATTGACAAGATCAAAGAAACCAATGGCTAGCTAGAGTATCACAAGAACGAGGTCAGTATTGAAGTTGGATGAATACAATGGAACCATTACTAGAAGTAAAAGAAAGCAACTCTTTATTCTCAAAAGTGAAAATAATATCCCTGGAATCTCTCTGAATATGGAAGAAAGAAATGAAAAACCCCAAGGCGATCATCATGAGAAGAGATGAGGAGGAGAAAGAGATGCTACATGAAATCAAGGAAACCCAGGATTTGAAAATCGAAGGATAGTAAGAGATTACCCTCTAAATTTTATAGGTGAGCAACATGATCTCCCTATTCTCCCTAAGGGCACCCTGAAGGAATTTTATGGAAAGGAAGCCTGTTATGAGGAAAATATCTCTATGCCTAGGGGTAAACCACAACAGATGGAAATAACTGCATAAATCAACTCTAATCTCAAGTATGATATATAAACAAATATGCTAGCAAGACAAGATAAAAGGCCTACCTCTTCCAGACATTCGATGAAGTCCACCGTTGAACACTTGACTCAAATAAATACACCTGCAACTAGTCCTCAAAAACCAAGAAATGAAAGAATATGGTGATAATATATAATTTTAGCACATTCAATAGCATAATCCATCAATATTCATAACAAATATTCCCATGGAATAACAATTCAAATATTTGCAAGATATTAATTGGACGAGAAAATAGTATTTCTATTAAAATGTAATCAATAGAAGTGCATGAATTACAAAATTCTGTGTCGACATGGTTCGGAACCGATAAAATAAGTTCCTTCTAGTTCCAGCTGGGCATCCACCACTTCAATCCTCCACCAAAGTCAAGCTCATATAAAAGAGAAATAGAGCTTGGGGGCTAAACAATGTGTTCATACATAAAAGGACAAAGGGATACAGACTCAATATGAAGTGAATAATTTCTCCAGAGTAACTTTGCTCTCAAAGTTAAATTCTTCTACTCTTTTCCATAGCTCGGATTTGGCCTATTTTTAGCCTTCAAGTGGAACTGAAGGGTCGAGTTGGAACATTTCTAGTATATGGAAGGTTGAGGATCATGGATCTCATGACGTGACATGGAAACCCGAAACCATTTTTTAATTTTGGGCAAAAATCCTGATGTACACGGGCTGTAATGCTGAAATATGCATATACGCATGTTGTACTATATGTAGGGCACGTATATGTGGAAAACAATGTTTTTAGCTCTGAGATTTGCAAAAATGGACTTCAATTCTGCATAGGGGAATGTAAAAACATCCTATGTGCAAGTTTGTGTAGGGTGAGGCAAATATTGCTATAATAGATGCCCCCTAATGTATGAGGTTAGAGGAGTATTTGCGATGGCTGAAATACA
Organism: Picea glauca; assembly: GCA_000966675.3. NCBI lineage: Eukaryota > Viridiplantae > Streptophyta > Pinopsida > Pinales > Pinaceae > Picea > Picea glauca. The sequence goes on from JZKD02S0247731.1 coordinate 3,742, forward strand.
TTATAAAACCCAGAAGTGGAGTAATGGGGACCCAACTGGAAGTAATAGTTTCTCATTACAATCTATACTAATTTGCATACATGGCTTTTGATTTGAATTACACTACAAATCCATGTGAAAATATACCAAAAATTTGTCCATGGTCATGAATAAGAAATAAAAAGGTGGCTACATGCCAAAGGCTATCATAGTCATGAACAAGGCCCAGTAAAAGCTATCTCAAAATCAATCTGAAAATATCTGTATATAATGGAGTATAATCTGATCTCCCATGATCACTAAAGTCACATAGGTACTGGTCCAATGAAAAGTAGCAACAACTCAGGGAAGTTGTGACTATAAAATGATGTCTTCAAGTCATCTACACAATCTTCTAAAGGTGCAAGTCTACATCATTTGAATAAAGGAGTTGAGGTCGAACATAATGAGACTTCGTTTGATTACTGGTCATTGAGGTATATCATTAAAAAACGTGAGACATGCTACCGATGATGAAAGTAGGTATCAAGGAACCTCGTACATTCTTACAAGTGTGAATAAAGGAGTCGAGGTCGAACACTTGAAGAATCCATCAATCAAGAGACATTGATGTATTCCCAAATGTTGATGGAGAGAGAACCCGCCACTAATGAGTGCAAGCCTCTAGGCACTCATAGGAATCCAGGTCTCATATTCAGAATAAATGAGTTGAAGTCGATGGAAGAAGAACTTCTGAAAGGAGAGAATTAAGGAATTTCTCATCATTCAGCATGAGGTACAAAGCAGGAGATTGATGATTTGGAGGAAATCAGATGAAGAACATGTTCATGAACCAATGACCCTATGCGTCTTTCTCATATGTTAGGCGCAAGAGGGACACGAAAAAGACCCTCTGAATAGAATCCAACGAGGAAAATTGTTGACAAAGGCGAGGAAACCACCAATAGGGATAATTTCATCCAAGACACTGAACTAATCCCAATGTGTGAATAAATGTCTTGTCGTTGAACATAAGGGAAACCACCTAGTCAATGACCAATGATGAAATGTTGACTGCTAGGTTCAAGGTTACCTACCAATGAGGAAAGTAGGACCAGGGTACACAATAGGACTACAACTTCATGTGATTCTGAGACAAACTGAGGGTATGGATGACAGGAAAATTCAAGAATTCTAAGGAATGGCCAACACAGGTTGATAGGAATCCTTTTAACAAGAGAATTAGACATGTGAAAAACTCTGATAGCATAGAACCAATGATGAAACTTTGAGATGCAAGATGCATCAATCAAACTCTCCACAGGGACTGGAAGAGTAACCAGTCGGAGGAGTAAACTCTATGTAATGAGATCACCTTCCTAAGGTCATGTTGAACCCAAAATTTTGGTGACAAGTGGACTCAAATTTTTTGTGCTATGTTCAAAGGAGAAATGACTATTGTTGATATAAGATAATATTCCTTCCCGCCCATCTTCTTTTTTTTTTTCATTTCCAAATGAATTTTATGATACAGAGGAGGAAACAAGTGTCGCAAGTAAGAAAAAATAATTCCAACAGTGGAACATACCTATGCTCAATGCAAGGGGGTTGCATGTGGGAGATGGACACTCGGGGGAATGTTTCCTCTTGGGTATAGGGTGCCAAGCTCCAAAGGATATAAACAAGGCTCTGGTTGGTTGAGGATGCAAATTGCTGAGAAAAATGACTTATAACGCAAAAGCGAGAACCGACAATAGGCTCAATACTGCAAGCAAGAGCATGAGATGCAATTACATCTTAACGCCAGAAAATGTCCTTTTTTCATAATATTATTCTACTTGGTTTGAAAAAGGGATAAACTTGCACCAAATAGACGTCCTTTCGAATCCAATTTACGAGTGTGAAAGAGACAAGTTCACTTGACAATCTTTTCTCTTTTTGAAAACGAGTCGAAAAAGAGCTTAAATCAAACTTGCTAGAGAGTCCTCTAGGTATAGGTCAACATGTTTATGAGTAAAAAATGAGGTTCAACATAAAGTAACGTGTTAGCTTTAAGGGACTCCCGGTCCTACGAAAAAAATCTTTTCATGGGCACCGAATTAAGTAGAGAATCTAACTAGGGTACCCATGTTTGGTAAGTCTCTACCATTCGATAAGGACACTTCTAGATACACATAGAAGGTTTTGTGTCACTATAAAATGGGTCCGTACATAAGGCATATGAGTGACAGTCATAGGATGATGCAAATTTGCATGATGTAATGGATACCTATCCTATATATTGGGTAATGAAAATACTCATCCAAAGTTACAAACGGGCGACATGGCACTGAAAACCGCTGGAATCATTGGATAAAACTACAAAAAACAACTCAATCCACAGTCGTATTAGTCCATTAGGAAAAAATATTGTCCAAAACTATGCAAAGTGGGTAAAAATTTGCTATAAATAGTAAAAAAAAACAAATTTACTATACCATTTGTAATTTTTACCCAAATAGTGGATTTTGAACCAAATTACCTCTGAACTTCAACTGGTGATTGAAGGAGCTATGAGTGACGGAATCAACGACCATTTGGATGAGGTAATTCTTCTTCCTCTCCTCTTTATTTTCAGTGGATTATATTTTGTAATCAGGTTCCAATTTTTAAGTTATTTAGGGCGCAAATTAAAACTTTAGGTGTACACGGGCTACAGTTCATCGGGTCACGTATACGCATGCTTATATGCGGTTGTTTAAAAGACATATAGAATATAATCATCCATATACGTGATTGAAAACACTACATCCTACATATATGTCCGTAAACAATGTTTTTTAGTGGTTGCTAACTCAAAAAGGGGTTTGTCTCTTGCTGGATGGTGCTAGAGTGGAGGGAAAGAGAACATGAGGAGGTAGATGTTGTGGAGAGAGATCTAGGGGCCCACATGGTCTTGAAAAGACGCAGGCTATAAAATATTTTGGATGTCAAAGGTATGAGGGCCCAAGTAAGATTTCTATAGTTTCTCATGGATTACTGGGATCCATAAAGTGAGAGCTTCAACCTTGATGGACAACCATTAAGGATTGAAGTCAAAGATATTTATTTCTTGAAGGGGTTGTCGCGTCGGGGTGAGGTGGTCAACCTCAAGTCCCGAGAAGCTGTGAGCGGTATGAAAATATAGGAATACATAGAAACGTATTATATTGCAGGGACCGAGAAGGTCCAGAGCCAACTCCCCATTCGAGCGATAAACAATCTAAACCTCAAGATTGTTGTCCTCGTTTTGACATGGATCATAAGATTGACCTATTTTCACTAGGCATCGAGGCTGCTTATGTTCTACTCAATGTAGTGCTTGAGACCCACGATGTACGACTAGTGCATCTCACTATTGGCTAACATGAAGATCCAGTTGACAGAATGCATACAGGGTAGTAAGAGGAACTTCGATTTTGCTTCAATCTTGTGTAGCTTTTTCTTTGAGTGAGTTCCAGGATTGGGACCTAGAGTCAATATTATTCCGCGTGGGCCTCATGATCTAGCCATGGCACGGTGGACCGAGGTGATGAGACGACAGGGCGGAGGTAGGATGCCAACACCCTACAATGATGAATTCTTCTTCTAGTGGATACAACAGGTTATAGCTATGGATGAATACCCTTACATAGGGATCAATTTTAGAGAAAATCTTGACATGCCATTACCACCAGGGACCACCTATGGAGACATAGGTATGTCAAAGTTTTTTAAATATTTCATTTTTTTGTACTTTTATATAGGAAAATAAAAATATTTTTGGATGATGTTAAGTACTAACTAGACATGTATGTGATGCATACATAGGTCTACAACGATCGAATGGACTTCCACGACATTGTCGGAGGCACCAAGGAGATGAGGCAGCAGGAGGGGACACATAGAGAGTGCTTCAAAATGTGCAGGGCATCCTATATCATTTGAAACAAAAGATCCTAATGGTTCATGTGGAGGATATACCTCAAGCTATGCAGGAGCAGGTGGTAGGCGTACCCTGTGCTTGGGTACGACTCTTTTGGTGACTCGCAAACGTTGTATTTCTATATCATGAAAATCATATGGTGCCATAGGCATATATGTCATGACTATTTGTATGATCGACTGTATATATATATTGAGGGTGTTAGCCCCAATTTTGTACCATAAACATCATATTTTTTAATATATATATAAAAACATGGTTCTTCAGCTTTACTTATGTTACAATGTGTACATTGATGGGAATGTTTTCTTTGATTTAGTTATGTGACAAATTCCAATCTAAGAAAAAATTAGCATGTGCATCAGATACATAATTATAACTCCTAGGTATGTGATGATAAGTAATAAAATAAAACTGTTGTTCAAGTAAAGTAGGGTCATGTACATAGTAACTTCTGTTCAAATGACATACTACTAGCTGGGAGTCCAAGCGAACCTCCAAAGAGTGAATACCATGTGAAATGTCATCGCACAAATGTTATATGATGATGCTATATTCTACCACATTATTCGTAGATGGCCCTATGCATATGCCACTTGAAGACACCAACAGACCCTTGGGTGAGTAAAAAACCCAAGCAGCAGAAGCCAAGTTTCGTGTATGACGATCGGCCCCGTCTGTGAATCCTAAGTAGACCAAAGACTCCATTGACATATGCCAACCAAGGGAAAAATTGATAAGAAATATGAAGATGAAAATAAAAGGAAAAGATATATACACTAAATTACATTAGTATACAAATAGTTACACCCAAGCTTGGGGCTCAAGCATAATATATTTTCAAATAGAGCCCATTCCTGGGCTCAACCAACATGTTCCCTTCATAATATACTAATTCATAGGCTCCTTTTTCTAGGACACATCACACAATACAGGGACCGTGCCACATGGGTTGAACTTGCCTGCCCCCAATGGGCCTTTGGCTTGATCATATAAAAGGACCAAGTCACCCTCAATGTACAATCGAGGACAGACAGACTTATCATACTGGACCTTGACACATCTTTTTTTCACTTCGATAGTCATAGAGGCATCTCGACGCTGCTCATCTAGACTCTCTAGGTGTACATGGCGTCATTCAACATTGGAAGTGTCAGGTAGGAGCACAACTTCCAATGTAAGATAAGGGATTTCACATTCAATATGTAATATCAAATCCACACCGTGTACTAATTGGAAAGGAGAAAAATTGGTGGCGGTCTTGAACGAGGTTCGATATGCCCAAAGTGTGGGATATAACATGATATGCCAGTCAAATTTTCTCTGGCTGACAATTTTCTACAAAATGGTCTTGAGAGAATTGTTCATGGCCTCTAATTGTTCATTTTCCTAGGGATAGTAAGGGGAAGAATGACCATGCTTAAAACCCATTTTAGATGCTAGTTCTTCCTTCATTTAATTTTGAAAGTGACTGCCATGATCAGTGACAATCTCACTTGAGATTCTGAGCCTGGCTATAATTTGATTGAATACGAAGAAGCAAGAAGTCTTCCTATCAGATTTAACTGTAGGAATGGCCTTGACCCGCTTAGTAAAGTAGTCTATGGCCATGATAATGTGTTGATGGCCCCCAACTGAATTTGGGTTGCAATATAGAAATTCCACCCCCCACTTGGTGAAGGGACTGATAGTAATGACTGGATGGAGAGGAGTTGGATGTGAGCACATTTTACAAGTGAACACCTAGTAGGGGTGACACATCTTAACCACTTCAACATAATATTTAAATATAGATGGCCAAAAATAAATGGCTCACAAATTGTTCTGGATTGTCGCAAGCCCGGATAGATGACCACCACAAGCCCCATTGTGGTAGTCATTTGAAATAGATTCGGCTTTTTCATGAGTTAGACAATGACACAATATATTTTCTACTCCTCGATGATACAAAGTGTCACTGATGATAAGGTATTTCTTAGCTTGGTATCATATACGTCGTCAGTCATCTCGAGAGAAAAGCCGAGGGAACTTCAAAGTTTGAAGATAGAGAACAATGTATCCATACCAGGTGTATGATCACGAGACAATGAAAATGTGTTCATTTGTGAATGGATCAACATGAATAACATCCTCATCTAATCAAGGGAAGTCGACTATTAACTCTGCAAACACTAGTGATTTCTTGTATTTCGCAGAAGTGAAATTGAGATCGAATTCATGTAGGATGACAATCAATTTATTGTACTTTCCCCTATCATACGCCTAGTAAGGACATATTGAAATGGATTGACATCGACAACCAAAATGGTTTTGCAAATAAATATTAAATGTCGTAACCATTAGATTGCGTGAACGACAACCAAAGATAGCTTTTCAACATGAGAATATTTGAGTTTAGGACCAACTAAGTTTTGACTGAGATAGTAAATGACGTGCTCATGAAGCTCATCATACTCCTAAACCAAAACCATACCAATCGTCTCTTCAGACGTAGTGACATAAAGAAAGTAATCCCTACTGTAGTCAAAATATACAGAGGCGTCAATACCAAGGATTTATTCAAAGAATCGAAAGATTCTTGGACTCACACATCCTAGATAAAAGGAGTGTCCTTCTTCAAGAGACGCATGAAACCCCTAGTAATATTGGCATAGTTCACTATAAATCGATGTAAAATGTTATCTTTCCTCTGTAAACCTTGAATTTGTTGAATAATGCGAGGGGAGGACATCAAAGTATTTCCTCAACCTTTAACGGATCTACCATGATCCCAGTCTCAGAGACTAAAAATCCTAGAAGATGACCTGACCTAATGGAAAAGATGCATTTATGAGGGTTTAAACGGATGCGACAATGGAAACATCTTTCAAATACTAGCCGAAGGTGCTTAGGGTGATACATTCTCTTACGAGAGTGAGTAGCAAGATCATCAATATAGGCTTCGACTATATTCTTGAGATCATGAAATGAGAAGGTCATAGCATGTTGGAAGGTTTCTCCAACATTTTTAAGGCTGAAAGGCATCTTCCAGTATGAGAAAGTACCCCAAGGGAAAATAAATTTCATCTTGTGTTGGTCCTCGTGTTTAATCTGAATTTGGTTATACCCTATAAATCTGTCCATGAAAGAAAAAACTTCTCTTCTCACACACTCATCGAGAATATAATTGATAAAGGGTGTTGGGAAGTTATATTTAGGATAGGCTTTGCTCAGGTCACAAAAATCCATGCATATATGGATGGTTCCTTTATTTTTATTCACATGAATGAAATTGGATACCCATTCAGTCAAGGGAACTAGGTAGATAAAGCCAGCATTAAGCAATTTTTCTACCATTGCCTTAATAGCAGGGGCCCTCTGGGGATTGACATCTCTAAGATGTTTTTGAACAGGCTTAGCATCAGGGTAAGTTGTAATCTCATGTTCACAAATTCGAGGGTCAATTCCTGGCATCTCTTCATATGACCAAGCCAATACATCTCAAAATTCCCTGAAGAGTTCGGTCTAGATAATGATTTGTTCTGGAGAAAAATCTGCATCGATGTATACATTTTCAATCTTTCCAGGGATATGAGAGATATCGATCATGAAAGTGGGGGAGATACTCGCCATGTTTCCTTCAACATAAATTCCATGCATATAAAGTGGAACTATGGAGTGACCGACTATCTCGCTCAAAGTAGATATAAAGTCATCTTGTTCGATTCTAACAAGCTCTAGGAGAAAATACGAGCAATGATGTATATCATACTAAGGTTTTTTAGAACCATTCATGGCTTTGATGATAGCTTCATCCAAAGGAAAAGTATCATCGAGGCATTCATGTGAACAAGACGACAAAGTGGCCCACACGGGCTTCAGAACAAGATCCTCCTCGTTCGACTGTGAGGTAACAGGATCCTGATCAGCGAAAGAGTCAAGAATGACTTGATACACAATATTTTTTGTCGATAGTGGCATGGCCATTCCATAATGTGACTGACCTTCACAAGATGTCGTTGAGGAAGGTAGAGTCCAAGGATTTTTAAAATAGAAAGTGTCTAAAGGAATGAAACTCTCTTACAAAACATGCCTACTGAACATGGTGTAAATATGGTGAACCGGTGCCATGAATTCGAAGGTACCCATAAAGGATGAATACATTACGACACTGATATTCTTAGTTTCCAGCAGAGAATTTTCGATCACGGGGATAAACAATCAAAAAAATGCATTGGTTCTAGTGTATGCAAAGGACAAGAGGTCAATCACCATGATCTTCCCATCATGAGGAAAACAAAGAGTAAGGAAGACGGATGATACGATTGCAGTCATAGAATAAGTCCAATTGTGTCTTAGTGATAAGTTATAATTGAGGGGTGCATCAACCAACTCGACATCCACCTCTACCATCTTTCCACCTAACTGGAACAGAAAGGTAGGAAGAATACAGTGAGGGTGGAAGGAATGACCATCAAAAGAAGTCAACATGGTCAGAGACTAAGAAAGGGTCAGAGAGCTGAGGGCTTTCTAATAGACTAGGGACATCACACATGTTACAAGGCCTTCATATACAACAATATTCTTGATGGTATACTTCGAGTAACCCATGTGTATTTGGAATGCCACATGGTAAGGAAAGAAAGGCTTCACATATGTGATTTCAAACTTGATAACTTTTGAGCTACAAGGATATAGAGCTCCTAACGCAGATAGCAAGGAATTCCTCTGTGAAGGACACATTTAGAGTACCTATAGAGCTGACATCGCTCAAGGGGTTTGACCCAAGTCCTCAACAATAGAGTAATTATGGGAGTCTCTAGCATTAGGATTGTGGATAGAGCACGTGAGTACTCCTTTCAGAATACGAGGAGGTGGCTTTGGTTTTTGGATCTTTAATGGCGTCTCTGGAGGAGGAGGAGACTCTAGACCAAGTACAGTCTATGGAGAACTATAATCACGAGAAGGAGTGGTTACATTAACCTCACATTTAACCATATTGGTGCATAAACGGTCACTGTATTGCATCAATGGGTTTTGACTCCCACTCGCCACATTTATGGCATTCAAGGAGCTTGAGGCCATGTGTTGATTATGTGGAAAAGGATTAGTCATCACAATAGGCGGTAGAGATAAAACCCTTGTAGCTTCCAAAAGTTTGGGGCATAAATGGGTAAGGTGATCATTTGTACAAAGATTATAGAGAAACTTCACCTTTCGCCTTTCTTTCTTTCCCTCACCAACATTAGTATTTGTCTTTTGATTATTATCGTTGTCCTTGGGTTTATTATTATTCTTCCCACCACTATGATTATTATTACATTCTTTCTTCTTATTCCCTCCTAGTTTTTTGTTACCATTTGGGTCAGTTGATGATTGCACAGAACGTACATAAGAAAAATCAGTGGGACTGAAGGACACAGATGAATTTGGCCCTCCTACAGATTGGTTTAGAGAAAAGTCTTTCAAATGTCTTGTCACTGATTCTATGGATTTCACATTGACGAAGCCCACAATTCCATCGACATGTGGCCCTGGATTTTGTCTAGGGTCATAGTTTGACCTCAGTGCATCAGGAAGAATATCGTATAACAATCCAAACTGAGCATATATAAGATCTAACTGTTGGGCTTTAAAAATTGATTCTTCCTTAGAAGTGACCTTGGATGTAGAAACATCCTTCAAAATATAAGGCAAGAGAGATTTAAGGAACCACTCTAACAAGAATTCCAGGGGTATGTAGGCCTTGATCAACCTCTTCCATCTACACCACTTTTAGATGTGATCCAGGATATGAGTGGCCTTATCCTGATGAAACATTGACAAAATTTTGATCCCAACATCGTAACAAACCGACAATTGGAAGTGGTTGAGGAAGACTAAAACCAACTGATTAAAAGTTCCTTATGCCCCCCTAGGTAGCTTGATATACCATTTCATGGAAACCCTTGTGAGGGTACGTTGAGAAAATATTAACTAAATAGAATTGTCATTAAGGGAATTCGAAGAGTACCAAAGGTGAAAGGTGGTAACATGATTACCAGGATCCTCACTAGTCTTTCCCTCGAATCTTGGAATATCCGAAGGAAGCTTAGTGGGGATGGAGGGACATAATAGGTCATGACACATGTGGTTATTCATTAACTTAGACAAGTCTGGCATATTGAGCGTGGCCAAAAAAGGGAGATGGGGTTGCGACATCTGGCCCCAAGATCCATGGAAATATTTTGGTTAGGGAATCGCATCCCATCCAGGGTTCTAGTAAGCACCATGGCCCTGCCTGGGATTGTAAGATCCTCCTCCGGGTTGATTCATAAGAGGTTGGTTGGGCACCATTCTAGTAGGAACATTTTGATGAGGGTTATAAAAACTTCCCCCAACCGGAGTGGCTCCAGGTAAAGGGTTTCCCAAGGTGTGAAACTAACCTCCTTCAGGTGTGAATCTGAAGGATAAAGGTGGATTCATCATGCCAAACATGTTGGTTGGAATCAACACAGAAGAGGTGGGTGTAAAGGACAGAACGTGAGCAATATCTTGTCCTCCGGGTTGGTTACTCCACCCAGAAACAACAGGATTAGACCTAGGATTAAGAGGTGGAATGCCTCTAATGGTAAGTGTCATTTGAGGAACATGAGTGGCACTAAACAAGAATGGAGTGTGTGGAGGAGATGTTCCCCCAAGTCTAATGCTAGTATTTGTACCAGCCGATGGGATAGAGTTTTAAAACTGCGATGTGAAGTTCGACATCCCATAGGAAAAATGACTAGAGGCCATAGGGATGAACTAAAAATTATAGCCCGGTGAGTTACAAAGAGACCCAAAAGGGTTCGTGGCTATAGGCTGAGTATTCACTATAGGACGGGAAGAGGTGATGATAGGTGCCTTCGACACTAGAACCATTGTGGTTGAAGGTGTTGAAGGGGTACCATTAACTATACTAGGTATGGGAGTCGAAGGGCTCCCAGTAGCTTGATGACTTGATTCAATACTCATCCTTGTATGATCAAAAGTATGATAAGTGGAGGTGTGTGTACCACATTTGATAACTTTACCCCTTTTAGAAGGCAAAGACTCAAAATTTGGTGGTAACTGTAACAAGAAGAGAGACCTGTGGGGAAGCTAGTCTGGCTCCATGATGACTCAAGGCTCATGATATAAAAAACAAATCCCAAGGAAAACCACTAATCAAATAGGACACCAAAAATAATCAAACGACCAATATGCACAGAAATAGGATAAAATGGTTGAAAGGGACTTCCCTCTCTAAAGTGGGTATGCCTCGCCCAAGAGGGGCATGAGACTCCTTTTCTAAAGATCAAAGGTATCATAATAATTTATAAGGGCCCTCGTGGGATTAACAACCAGCCCATCATAGGAGGTAATCCTCCATAAAGGTTGTGTGTTGTTCGACCCTTATCTGAAACAGGGTACCTACAGAATAACCCTTGTAGGTAACCTATGTGATACCTAAGTCAAGAAACTAAGTAACCACAATATAAATGATGCAAAGGTGAACAGTTGTAATTCAGGTCCACTGTATGGGAAGGGTGGCAAAGACCAAAACCTTGAAAGAACCACCTATCACAGAGGTAAGGGTACTAGCAAGATCCCCATATACAAATAGATCCCCATAAATATATTTGATGCTAAGAAGGTATCGAGGGGATATCCCTTCAACCAATGTCACACAACCTCGTGCTTAACTCCAGTGTAAGCAGAGCCTCCTGATATTACCTATTATACAATGGATTTCTCCACTCCCTTAGTCATACACTTATGTTGATTTAATAGCCTTGGAGACGTTTACTCAAAAAATCCTATTCCAAGGCTCTAAATAATAAGCTAGTTTGTGCACCCTAGAAAAATAAAATCGTTACTAATCAATTTTAAATTATAATGTTACTTTTAGTGGCCTTGATTACTCCAAAAGGTGTGGTCATGAAACTAGTGATGTTATGACTCAACAAGTAAAATAAATGAATATAAATACAATGCAAAGTCCTAACTTCAATTCCTAATAAATGATATTCTTTTCAAAATGAAATTCTCAATCCAGTTCTGCAATTCTAAAATAAAATGCAATCTTTCTTTACATGCACTAATATTAATGATAAGGACTCAAAAGATCAAAATGCCAACAATGTAAAATGCCTAATATTTTTGTATTTTCAATATAAGAGAATGAAAATGTAAGGACTGAACAACAACTTCATATAAAAACTCTATTGTATGTAAACAGAGACAAACCAAGTAGGATATCAAGGAGAAAACACCCATCCCAAGATACAAGAACAATCAAATGAAAAATATGATGAGAAAGGCACCGCCCAAAAATTCAACCAAAGAAAGGTTTCATGTCACTCCACAGACACTTAAAAATCATAACATAGACCCAAGAAGACTAAAAAATCATCAAAACCTACCCAAAAACCATCAAACCCAACAACCAAGAAAAAAAGGGTGATTTACATGATTGTTCAAGGGAAAAGTGTGTATATACGCTTCTTATAGAAGCACAACATGCGTATGTATGCGACTGTCAGGAAAAATCCTGCGTATAAGTGTCAGAACATAGTCAAGCTAAGGATAAGGATAAAAAACTCAGACCCAGAATGAATAGACATTGCCAAGCAGTCATGCAACAAGAAAATCAATATAAATGAGAGCAATCTAAGGAGAAAAACACTCCAAACCCTGAAAGATTCAATCCCCAATATGGTCGCCAATTCTGTTAGGAGGAAAATATCTCTATGGATATGGGTAAACCACAATAGATGAAAATGACTACATAAATCAACTCTAATATCAAGTATGCTATATAAACAAATATGCTAGCAAGACAAGATAAAAGGCCTACCTCATCCAGACATTCGATGAAGTCCACTGTTGAGCACTTGACTCAAAGAAATACACCTGCAACTAGTCCTCAACAACCAAGAAACACAAACATATGGTGATAATATATAATGTTGTCACATTCAATAGCATAATCCATCAATATTCATAACAAATACACCCATGGAATAAAAATTCAAATATTCATAAGATATTAATTGGACAAGAAAAGAGTATTTCTATTAAAATGTAATCATCATAAGTTAATGAATTATAAACTTTTGTGTCAACACGGTTCATAATCAAGAAACTAAGTTCCTTCCAGCTGGGCATCCACCACTTCAATACTCCACCAAAGGCAAGCTCATATAAGAGATACAATGAGGTTCTCAATCATGTAGGGAAGAGCTCGGGGGTTGAACAATGTGTTCAGACTTAAAAGGACAATGGGATGCAGACTCAATATGAAGTGAATAATTTCTCTAGAGTAACTTTGCTCTCAAAGTTGAATTCTTCTCCTCTTTTCCATAGCTCGGATTTGGCCTATTTGTAGCCTTCAAGTGGAACTGAAGGGTTGATTTGGAACATTTCCAGTGTATGGAAGGTCAAGGATCATGCATCTCATGACGTGACATGGAAACCCGACACCAGTTTTTAATTTTGGGCACGAATCCCGATGTACATGGGCTGTAGTGGTGCAACCTACATATACGCATGTTGTACTATAGGCAGTGTGCATATATGTGGAAAAATAATGTTTTTATCTCTGGAATTTGCAAAAAGGGACTTCAAGTCTGCATAGGGGAATGGAAAAAGGCCCTGTGTGCAAGTTTGCGTAGGGTGAGGAAAATCTTGCTATAACAAAGCCATCAATGCAAAGAGGAATCTGCAATTATTTCTTGATGTTTGTGATTTTCACCGTGTTGAGTATGACTATGCCATGGTAAGGTTGGTTCTGCAAACCTTATCAAGAAAATCTTATGAATGGTACACGACACTACCTAGTAGATCAATTCTCTCATTTAATGACCTTGAAGCCATGTTCCTGACTATGTTCACCCCTCCAATCACTTATCATACCCTTCTCACTTATTTCACCTAGATTGGTTTGAGGAAGAACAAAATAATGCGATATTTTAGTATCAGGTTCAATAAAACCTTGAGTAAGATTCCAGAAGATAAAATACCAAATGACCTAGTCATTCTCAGTTGTTATAAGCATGCAATGCCTCCAAATGTGAAATATTCTATCAGAACATCCCAAATGGATACCTTAGAGGAGGCAATGACTAAAGACACTTAGATGGAAGAAATTATGATTGAAACAAGTGATGATCCTGACATTATACTAGGAAAAGTACAAAGGTAGCTGGGGGGATTAAGTATCGACAACCAAGGAGCCTCTAGTTCAATAAATAATCAAGAATTCAAGCCATGACCAACTCAAAACCAAACAATGGGAGGAGTATTTTTCAAGGGAACCATACCTGATGTAAAATTTGACACTGTGGTAGCACAAGAAAGTAAGCAAGGAATTGAAATTGGATAGATGAATAGAACTATCAAGCAAATGCAGAACGAGATAAACAGACTAAGAAGATGAGCTAATTCTATGGAAAATCCAAGAGTTCTAGTCCTAGAGCAAAGAAGGAACCCTCCTTGAGAAAACAGAGTGAGGTTCGAAAACACGGATAATGCACAAAGACCAAGGGTTCCTAGGAAACCTACCCCCAATGCAGTTGTTCTAGATGATGTGTATGATGAGAAAATAATTGAGCAAGAGAATTATTACTCACATGATGAAAGTTTTGAAACAGTGCATATGGATAGATGCGAGACATCCACGTATATATTTTAATAAGGTTACAATGATCCCTATTCACAATAAATGTCACCTAGACAAAAAGATTTGTAAATAGACCCAAAAATAAAGGCGATTCTGATAAGGAAAACCAAAAAGAAAAGGAAAGAGAAAAATAAAGAGAAAAAAGGGTGAATGAGAAAGTGACGGATGGTGTTGAAAGTAAAAGGGAACACATGATGTCAAACTCCACTCAAATGAAATATAATGTTGTCAAGGATTTGATTGAATTAAGTATAAATCTACCTTTTACAGAAGTAGTGAAGATTCCCCAACAAAGGGAAAACATTTTGAAATTATTGGATGATCCATCTGAAAGAGAATAAGTTGTTATTTCTAGCCCAAAACAAAGCCAAGGAGAAACCATTGATTCATACAAATTATGAAGTTCTCTGGATTGGACCATATATTGATTAAAATATCTTGGGTTTTAACTCTTATATGCTTCAAGACATGAAGGGTAAAATATTAATGATGCCTATCAATGGGAAACATTTTAAATGATTTTTCACCTAAGACTTTCTCATTCTCATTGTAGATAATTTTATTTTTTTTATTTTGTATATTCTTACTTTGACTCCATAGCCCAATGGATGGAAGCACTTGGTCATAAAGGTTTTGGATTCTTGACAACCCACAAGGGGTTATCATTCCACAGTTGGAGCTAGTTGTTGAGATCAATTCCCTCTTCTGAAATTTCCCTCCCCTTTTCTATTTTTCCAACTTATTTTGTTCATTTCTTTTCCCTCTTCTATAAATACCCAAATTCCCCTTTTATTTTCTTCATTCTATTCTTTCTAGTTACTATGTTTAGTCATTTTTCGAAAATGGTGGGTTCACAGGTTGGTGGATTCACAGATCCTCATCTCCATCCATACTCCCATAACATGAGTCCGATCAACCACCATATTATCCTATACTTAACTGTTTTTACATTCCCGGGTTCATGGGTTCAAGCTACCATATTCCAAGTTCTGCGATATCCATTTTGCACCCAAATATCCGCAATCTACATTATGACCATCGGACTTATCATGGGTATCCAGCTCCTAAGTTTTTCATTTCTCTTGTATAAAATTCCAACTGACCGCTCCCAACACTTAGCCAATTTTCTATCATTTTCAACCGCGGGTTCATGGTTTTCTGTATTGGTGGGTTCAAAAAAGTTCCCAAATCCTAATTATTATTTTCCGTCCCTGCCACTTTCGTTCTTTTCCCAATACACATTTAGTATGGCTTAATGATAATAAACCATCATGCATGTTTCGTAAAGGTTGTCATTAATAAATGAAGGGATCGAGGAGATTTCTCATTAAACCACATTAAAACATGATTTACAAAATATTATACTATCTCTCTCAAGCGCTCATTTAAAATATTATCTAGATTAAAAGAACGCTCTCCTCAACTTATGGAAGAAACATCTCGACAAAAGTTCTGCAGAGATACCTCGAATATTTTTGGATGTGAGGACCAAAACTTTCAGTGGTCTAGAGCGTATTCTTACTACTCCTCCCCTTCTTCTTATAAGGAAGTAATCTGGACATCCAGAATTGCTCGTGAATGTTATGTTCCTGAGGTTTTTTACTGCAAGGAACTAGTTTCCTGGTGCACTGAGAAATATATACCAAGTCAGCGGATTATTCAACTTCAAGACCATTCTCCCATATATCTTTCACCTCAAGTGTTCCATAAGATGTTGAAAATACCTGAACCAACACTTACTTTCAAAGGAGAGGATTGTATGGATTTCCTAAAAAAGAATGACAACGACCTAGACCTCTTCCCTCAGTTCTTGTAGAATCCTATGGCCATCCCAAAAGATATTACCAGATTGTAGGTTGACTCGTTCAAAAACCCCTTTTGGGAATTTTCTTGGTTATTCACTAGGGTCACAAGCCAAGAAAATACTGCCAACATTTCCCATATGATTCTTTATATCTTATATTTTACTATCAAGGAGAAAGCCATTTTCAAATGGGGAAAACTAATTTCCATTTAAATATGTTCCCAATTGCCATAGTACACAAAAGATAAGAATTTCTTTATGGATTCTTATTTGGAGTTTGTGATAGCATATTGATATCAATTTCCTAAATTGTCGATCTGTAAGAAGGTGAATTGTGAATTTGACCCAGTTACCTTCTGGTACCAAGCGTTGTGGAGACACAACGCTTCTTTGAATTTTTATGAAATTTTCAATGATTTTGTATTTTTTTTTAAAGGATTGTTGTTTGGAAAATATACCCCTAAAATATCTGCAAAGGAAAGTAAATTCCTGGATAAAAAGGGGACATTGGAGAAAATGGAAAATTACAATGTTATTAGGATTTTCAGTTTTAAGGAAAATCCCTCTTTTCTTTCATGACATATATCTGATAGAATGTTTATTACAGAAGTCACAAGGAAATATAATTTTTGGATGCACGTTTTTCATGAGAAAGGAAAAAATAAATTCATACCTTTGCCTTGGAAAATTGGGGATTTTATATTCAAAAATATAAATAAAATCGATGAATTTGCAAACTACTTCCACAATCTGAATCTCAAATATGATGAAAAGATAAAATGGTTTGACCCTAATGGAATTTTTGTGGAACATATGCTAGAAATTGGATTTAACAATTCATTTATCCATACTTTTCTAAGTGAAGAAGAAGATAATAGTTTAGGAGTTCCTACTCACAACATTGGCGACTTGGAAACAATACTCAATACCAATGAATTTTAGAAACACACAGGAAAGGGTCCCAGTGAGAAGAGTTCCCAGTCCCCAACTGTTACTCCTAATACTACAACATCTCAGAGCAATGCTC